>DWJN01000118.1:0-31548 GCA_018248895.1 Carystus phorcus
ATTAGCGAATAATTTCTGAATAGTCATGCTTTCTGCAACCCAATTGACGTTTGACAATAGATTTGACAGTGAATTTCAGAATTTTTTCATTGATCAGCCTTTCAGAAACCGGCCGTTATTTAGTATCTTAACTACTTATTTCTTCGCTGAATAGAACTACGACTGTATTAAAAAACGATTGGTTGTTTAACAATAAAATACTTTCACTTAAGTAAAGTAAGTGAAGTGAAGTGAGCTCAGACGATAATCCAATATCTACAGTAATTATAACCGCATTACTCTCGCGTGAGAGCCGATTTGATTTCAAATTAATTATAACGTCGTTTATTGACTCGGCTGCAGTGTCGTATTAAAAAGTTTAATTTGCTTTTTATTAATTGCCAGTTTGTGCACTTCAGTTTCATTTCAGTTTTATCTTATTTAAGGACTGCCAGGTGTAGATAAAAATTCTCATAGAAACGTTCGTAACCTCCGCATTTTATTCGATTGCAGTATTATCAAAAGTCCCATGAAAAGTTCGTGCTATGAGGCTTATATCGGTCCATTTTGGACGTTGCTCATTTTTCCGTCTCTCACTCAAACATCGTTAACCAGAATAAAATAAATAAAAATAGTAAAATCCAATGTTTATGTGGTAATCATGATAAAATTTAAGCTGAGTCGGATACCTACATTTATTCGTAGGATAATACTCTGGTCGCTATAAGAACTAAGAATTAGTGTTATCCGGCGGTTAACACCAGGGACATAACCCGTTTGTTTACACTATGCATTGTATTAGTTCTATTTTAACTGATTTGAAGAAAGGATAAGATTCTTCATTCGTCATCGCCTGTCATTGACTGTACGCTCGACTTTACTTTCATTGAAAGCAAATATCAAATTAGTGAACTTTCTATCTTAATAAAGATTATGTACAACTATAATTATATGTAGACAGAATTAATTATGTTACTTACTAAAATATTGTTTTGAATGCACATTTTTCCTGTAGCGGTTTAGTGATTGATTTTGCACTGAGTATTTGTTTAATAGACATGTCCCGAATTTATGAAAGTTGAGTTTTCTAAGACGGAAGTTAATCGCAGTAAGTACGTAATCTTACTAACGTCGCCATCTCACCTTTAGCTGCCTACAATGCGTTGAGTCATAGACTGTTGACCTGAGAGAAACAAAACTATGGCCATACTATGTACTTATGTAGGGTTGCCGTTAAATCACTTCTGCCTTATTACAATAAAAAAAGTACAATAAATCTCTCACTTATAGTTCTTATCTGAATAAATCGATTGATAAATATTCCTTAAATATGTTTTATTCCTGACATATTTTTTAAGAAACAAACTAACAGAAACCCTGTTTGTTAATGTTGAATGATTATTTTGATCACATTTATTTCTTCTTTGTAAATTGTACTATCTGTGCTAAACATATTGTATTGAGATTAAAAATACTTTGGTTTCATGAAGCTTGTCGTAAACCAACATCCCGATCGTTAGTAGATACCTACGATTTCTTGGAAGAGAGATTCTTTGTGGAAGGGATCACTAGTTTTTAAGCTCCCTGCGTTACGCGTGCATGGATTAAACCGTCTCAAGTCTCGTTCAAGGCGATACGCTATCGAGACAAGACTACTGAATATTTTAGTCGCAGACATAAATAACGTTAACTATCTCTATAAAAGATATTTAATAACATTTTATAAAAAAATGTTAGAAGTTTTTTGCAATTATGGATTCTGAAATGGTTGGAGATAAAGCACAGATTTCAAGAAACTGTTCAGAATACTCTGAAAAACGTTTTGGTACCAAAATTATATCGATTGGACCAGACGGTTGATGGGTAACAGTTTAAAATGTTGATGGTTTTCTTTAAAGTATAATATGCGTAGCAACTCGCGTATGGCAGCTATTAATCTATAAAGTAAGCTAAACCCGAAAGACTAGTATATCCAAGCACTCCCACAATCCACATGTGTAAGTCTTAGTCGATAAGCGTTTATAAATATAATAACCTCTTTGTAGCTATTTTATACAAATGGGCTTTGAAACCAATGCTCCTAGGTACTCGAGGTGGATTTGAACACATTAAGTGTTATTGATTAACGGCACTAACTGTATATACATAGAGTACTAGATAAATGTTTATAAAACTAAACTTTAAGAATTATACCTTATGTAAACGTTATGCAGAAGTTCCAGTAAATATGATGGCTAATCTCGGACGTGATATCTGTTGATACTGTACATATTTTAATATGAAAATCGTCTATTAAATATTAATAATAAATATTATAGAACAAGCGCCTGTGAACGCCAGACCATCGTCATTTTATAAATCTGAAAGTTTCTCTGTGCATGCCCCCAATACATGTAACAACGATCAGCGTATGGAGTTGAGATCATCGAGAATTTACAGTTTTATTCTAATACTCATTAGGCAAACTGATAGTATACGGAATGATTGGGTCGAGTTGCCTCAGTACATGCGTGATACTAGCGACCTCACCGAAGCTTCTCCAGCCAAACAAACGTTTTTAACTAGCTATTTAATATTTTACGATAAGATGTTAAAAAAACTTACAAGGCAGTTTTTAGAAGGGTTTTTTTTTAACTATTGATAAATACACTATCAGGCCACACGGTACTAAAAGTACTTACTACTTACTTACGTACATAAAAGGCTAGAGTTCATAAATAAATATGAGAATATATAAAAAATAAGGATACTAGGAAAGAAATAAATACCCTCGTGAATAATACGCATGAATACATATCGAAGACCCGAGAGTAATTTTAATCATTAATAAAAAATGTATCTTAAATATCGTTGGCTTGGCAAGACATATCCCGAACCGCTAACATGTTTGTATGAACACAAGAAATTGGTTTACTAAAATATTTTTTATAGTATGCCATTAAAAATCCATTTCATTTAGAGATAGCATCACGCTGCGACAGTAAAAAGACAATTTGCCTCCATTCAAGTGGGTCCACGTGTAGGGAGCGTACGGTATTATAATTGTATGCATACGATGTTCATTTCAATTTACAAGGGGTTGTACAACCCTTTTCGCACAGCCGTATTGATTTTCAACCCTCTCGCGTCCTTTAGTTTTAACTAAAATAGCGCCGTCCGGTTGGACCGGTCCAAATGAAGTCACTACAATAGTTATTTCAAGCTAAGATGTGAAAGGCTTGTGAGTCATTCAAGGTGTAATGAAACTGTATATCGAAAAGTATCTAATTTATTTGCTATTATCTTTTTTACATTTACTTTGAAAATAAATGATTCTGTTAGTGTTCATTTAATTAATTCAGATCTAAAGACAATTTAGTAGAAAGCAGCGCTTATCGCTTGTGGGGTCTTAGGCTATACATTTAGTAAACGGTGACGTAATTCGAAAACGACATCAGATGTGGGAACTGCATACCTACTTGAAAATTAAAGATACTCCATGCATTTTTACTCCATGCTTTAAAATTTCGAATTGATTGAAAAGTAATTAGAAATGTTGAAAACTAAGATTCGTTTGGAAGATTTTTAATCAAATGCCAAGGTAGCTTAGACCGTTCTCATTTTAATTTCCATAAGTGAATATTTGGCACAAACTGAAAACAGATCTTGAGTCCTAAATAATAATACGTATTTTTTTAAACATTTTCTATTTCTTTAGAATTTCTATAAAAATTACCCGTAAAGAAAACACGAGCATTCCAATAAATTTAAATGAATAACGAATTTAAATGATGAAAACACTTTCGAAGTATACGTGTAGGTGTAAAAGTGTAGATTAGTGAGTTATCAATTATCACGTGAGAAATAGCTTGATAAATCAATCTAATTGTCAGAACAATGGAAGTCTCGTGCATTTAAAGTTGCTATTTGGGGATTAAATTATTTTAACTTGTTACCTTTGGTCATCAGAGAGAATCTAAATTTCTTACTGCAATAAGGATATTTTATTTACTTTTTAATTCCAAAATGGCGTTTGTACACCTGTATCTTATCGGACCACCTTTATCGAGGACGTCAACACTTGATGTTGAGTTCCAATTATAAAGATAAACTTTCTAGAATTATAAAGGCATAGTTCTACAGAAAATTACAAATTAACTCTTGATAGCATCCCCCAAAATATGTAATTTGCTAATAATATCACATTGAGTTTTGCTGTTCTTAAGAATTGAAATAAAAGGCACCGTACTCTAACAAAAGATTGCTAGAAACTTATTTCGCCAGTGATTTGATATACATATTATTTACTTGGCTAATACCTGCAGTATTTCCACGTTCAACCAATGACTGTCTACTAGGCTCGGGATTACATTTGTCTTTTAATGATCATAGTTCCCCAGAATGCCAGTGAACAAGGTAATCTTATGTTTCAGGGCCTTAATATATGAAGAACTAATGTATGCCGATTTTCTCACATTTTTCTTCACCACAATTGTGTATTGTTTTTATGTGAAGTTTGAAATCTATGTGATATTAGATCCTTTATCCGGATTATGAACGTTATATCATTGATTGATTTGTAGATCATACAAATACCGATTAGGCTTACAAATAAACTGATTAGATGTAGCAAGTTACAAGTAAGTAATGAATATCAAAGTTTGTTACACTAAAATTAACCATTACTTGTCTCGTGTTAACCGAGCATATAAACTGTAAGATTACATTTGCATAAGCTAATTGTTATTTTGTCTCGCTTGCTGCAGTGTACATTTATTGTTTACGGTTAATAGAAAACATGACTTTTATGTTCTGAACTCTTTCTCCTTTAAGCCATTTTGTATGTTGTATATGTAACTGTATACATGCATTAGTAACAAGATAGTAAAAATGTTGGTATTTGTTAATATGCAATTTCAATTTCTGCTATCTCATATGAGAACCAAACGATTGCTCACCAGGAAAATGCTTGCCTTTTTTTCTATTTAATAACTCATTGAAACAAAGTTAGTGCCTATTTGAATACAATCTCAAATATTACAGTATGAATTATATTTGTCGATGTGGGAGTCTTCAAGAGGAGTGTAAGTTAGTGCGTTCAACATCTTAGATTTCTTCACCACTTACCATCATGGGCTGACGTCAAGTATTAACTTTTATTAAATAAAAAGAAAAAATATCATATGTGTATATATATATAGCATACTGGTTTAGGTGACGAAGTAAACACGAAAAGTATTTATAACGCCTGACAATGATTGAAATTTTTCCGATGCAGTTACTAAAATAGAAAATACACCTTTAATCGTGTTTTTGAACTAAGAATTACGCATCACGCGTACCTACTGCTTAAATCTATTATTATTATTATTAATCTCTTAATCTATTTATTGGTATTTCATCATACAGATAATCGAGTTGGAATTAAAAGCCACACAAAATTTTAAACAGTTTCTGTTGCTATTCTCGGAAATGTCTTATCAGGGGTTGTAGTAATATTTGTCAGGAAATGGCTACAGCATATCTTTTAATATATAAACAATATATTATATCATAATCAAATGGAGAACAAAAGTTACTATTAATTAACTTTTATCTAAACTGTTCATACACATATTCAAGTTAAATTAATACATGTAATTTTTGGTTCTAAACCTATTAAAAAGAATGAAAGAGAGAAAAATACATTTCTAAATAGGCTGGAATAGTATTCGATATTATAAGAGTAACTTTACGAATAGCCAAGGAGCTATAATGTGGGTTTGTTTGATCGAATTTGTTTATTTGCACAGTGCCTAGAACGACCCGGCTCGGTCCTGCGCATACGCACGTGCTGAACTGGTTCCAGTGCAGGCCACGATCCACAAATAGCTCGGCCACAGCCCTGCCCTATACGAGTAGTACGCTTGCCCTTTTTTGATAGTTGCTCCCCTGAGTATAAACATAGGAAAGCGGTTCGAAGCGGTTATTGCCGCCGGTTTACGTCAAACGTAAAATATGGTAGCCTTCTTTGATGTAACATTTTTATTTACGACTATTTACTAGGAACTCGTATTGATTTCGGTTTTGGGAATTTAGGAATGGGTTTTTCCTTTCGCTTATAGTTAGTATCAGCAATCGAAATAATGATTTCAACGAGTTTAAATCCTTGTTCTTGGTATGTTCTATCCTTGATTTTGTGTGATGTCTATAGCACCTTAGGGAAAAAATAATGTAAGGCTATGAGTTTAGCGCTATTTATTTAAACCTTGGTTAGATATTTTTAAAAATTTTACAGTATATACTAACTTACTATATGTTATTAAATTATTAAATTAGGCGTCTAATAGTTTTTATATGGGTTAATATTTAACTCGTATAAAACATTGGCAGCTCGATAACATGTTTAATCGTAAGTTCCCATTGGAGTAGCCGCAATGCGATAGTCCATTTATTGCACTTCGGTTATTATCCGTGCACGAATACAGTTTACAATGATTCCCTTGTTTTTGCTACACATATGCACTCCATATCAATAAATTGCTTTGAAGTCACCGTCAGTGATTGGATCATATGATCAAAATGACTGGACCATAAACAATTGCATATATTTTACACGAATTAAGAAAATAATTCTTCGTATTTTGCAGTACATTATTATTATATACTTTGTATATAACGACAAACGGAGGGTTTTTATATTAATTAAAGGATGTTTGCATTCAAGTCCGAAATAGCCAGTTTTATAAATAGGAGTACTTTATATATTATTTAAAACCCTATTATTATTGAACTACTATATTACATGAGTTAGAATTTCGAGTTAATAAGTTTTAATTGTGTGTGAAATTTTAACAATGTAATATTTGCTTGTTGTACTACCAATATTGTTTTACCAATGTTAATATCTTACATTTATTTACAAAATGTTGAATATGGGCTCTCTAAAACAGTGTTAAAATAATTACACAAATGAAATCGTTGACGTTTTTTTATGTAAAAAGCTGACGAGCAATCGTAGCACCTGATGGTAAGTTGCGTTGACGGTCAAAAAGAAAGCGAGGCACCTGGTAATATGTTTTGGCCCTTTGACATTGCAAACGAAACGTAAAAATGTATAAAAATAACGTCCACTTTCGCTTTTTACACAATTAGGTACTTTCATCGCAGCTTTTTGTATTAAATATTTTACAAACAAAAGGAGGATCTGTTTGAGGTTATATGGTCATTATTTTACCACAAAAGACCTAGAAGGAAGCGGGGTAAGTTCTGTTCTAATTGTAATGTTTTGAAGCATTTTGAAATATCGTCTATAATTATTAAGAACTCGTGAAACATTTAACACACGCCTTTCATTGTGGAATCATCTGCGATCGATAATGAATGATATTATTTAAGCTCGCAATGTATGTCCACACGTGTTTTATGAACTTGATATGACGCATGACGGCAAATCGTTGTTAATGCTTCGCTCACATCACACGACTTATTAATTACCGTAACGTGTATGGATATCATTAATTACGCACGGAAAAGATGAAAACGAAAAGACAATTATGTTGTCACAGATGTGAAAATCTAAACATTGGATAAATGTATTGTAGTCAATCGTTTGAGTGTAGTGTCTGAATTGTGTCCATTATCTTTTATCTTATCTTGATTAATATACATGGATGTTAGCCTCCATTTGTATTGTCGCTTTGTTGATTAATCCTCTTGTTTCATGATGATCATCAATAGCATTAAAATATACAATATGTAGTTAGATCCTCATTAGTCAAGTTCTAATTCAAAATTGCATGGATTTTATTTGTAATTTAAGTTTCATCTGATACATTTTAGTTACTCTATTTTAAAAAGGAATCTTAGCTAGTCCTGTTTTGTCACTGATGGTTTTCATTCCTGAAGCAAAAAGTAATAGAGTAAATACCGTGATATATTTTTTCTCGCAGATTGTTGCAAAATAGACTAATACTGAATTGACAAAAAGTAATTATCATGTCCTCGCAGCATCAAAAATGTTGTATACAAGTAGAATAACTAGAATAGATAGGTTGTCCAATTGCAAGATGTATTTTCATAAGTATATAGATCTTGAAGAACATAATCATTCCAATGGTAAAGAGAGATACATAGCTCATTATAGTTAAAGTTAATTTGGGGCTCTGAACATCTGCCTTATGCATATGTCAATTCAACTTAACATTCTAGTATATTATATTCCGGTAACTAGTAAACATAATTTCTCCTTTCACCCTTTAAGTAGGCGTGTAATGTAATTATGATACCTTTCACGATTTAATATTGTAATACAATATATAAAACTTTCGATTTTCAACCACTCAACCGCGATCGACACTAGAAGCCGATACCCGTTGAACAATTTTCAATCTTACCTTATTTGAAATAGGATATTATTTGTCTTAGTGAAATGTTACAACTGTCGTGCGGTTTCAGCCGTCAGTCATAGTTTTCGAAGCCTGTGGCTACGATAAATAATATTTACTCTGGTTTCATACTGTCGTTTAGAGAGGGTGGTTTGATGTATAGAAAAGGTTTTAACAGTGCCACAATTGTTGAACAAACTTGTTTGAAACCCGCATTGTCCCACAAATGAGATGCACTATATTCCTTATGATATAAGTTGCTGAGTCTCTATATTGTTTATTGTCACTGAACGTTGTCATATAATCTCATTTACAGAAGAATCGTTAACACTTCCCGGTTCTTTAATCCGAACTGTTCCTTGATTCGTATTGATCGATAAAATTTACAGTCAAAGAATATTTATGATCTTCTAACTCAATTTGTTCAATAGTTTTATTGTATCATCACGAGGCCCGCTCTTTCATCACCTATTCACATAACAGTGCAAGCTAGAGTTGTGTTGTTTTATATTATTATTTTATTATCTTTTGTATTCATAACCAAATTAGAAGCTTATCTGTATAATATTGATATAAATTAATTGCCTGAAGAATTTATTTCCTTTACGAGATATACAATTCTCGTTTTAGTTACTTCTAAAGTCTACTTTAGTTTTCTGCCTTGTATTTTTTATACATTATTTGACACAGTTTCATAGAAATATTATCAATTTCTCCTTCAGTGTACAGTGGTGATCATAATGCTAAATTTAGCACATGGTAATGATGTACCTAGAACACTATACAAAGTTATAACAATGTACATTTATTTTAGTAATGTGCTTTATCTGCTGACTGTATCCGTTGTGATAATAATATACCAATTCTGCCAGGAGTTAAATATTTGCGCATTTGTATGACATGATACGGAAACGTTGTGTGTGTGTTGTGTGACTGTTAACACAATCTTCTCTGTTCTGTGTCCATCCAGTGAGTGTCCAACAATATAAAAAGAGTTTGGGTCCAATCGTGTAGGAATTGTATATAAAAAATATGGCTCATTGTTAATTTTTTTATTGTATTAACTGAGATCTAAGGTGAAGGGACATTTGATGGTTAAAAGCTAGAAGACTGTAACCCAAAAAATTTTCCCGACCTGTAGTAGGCCAAGAAAGAAAGATAGATAAAGAAAGGCTTTCAACCATTACAATCCATGAACGTTAATGGTTTACATTACATAATCCTAAGGGGGCGGTAGCTACCTAGTTCGAGAAAGACCTACTTCGCATCTTACTACCATATCCTACCTTTTTGTTAATACATTTTATTGTTTATTATACTAAATAATTTTCATTTACCTTGATAGTGAAAATAACTGCGTTACTACTAAGTTATAGTTAAGTTATAGCAGTTCAGTCGTAGATTCTACTTTTGAAAACGCTCGATAATAATAGCGTATTGTATAACGGCTTTTTGGGCTATGCATTGAATTGTTGAAACTAACAATGAAGTCAACACTCAGACGAAGAACTTTGTGTATATACGGATCTATAAATACATCTAAAGTACTCATATAGCGTTTCACTGTGACCCTGAATGTCTGTAAATGTTCTTTGTGTTCGGGTATAAAGGTTAAAAGTACGTTTGTAACAATCACACGTTAAAGTGTAATAAAAAAAATCTTAAGCTTAAACGCCTGTTTATTTTATTGTAGAGATTATTTTAATTGTTATGCTGTAACGGGGAAGGTGGTGCAAAGCTTTAGACAGATGGACCTACTGGTTTGAGACAATTGTAACGTAAATTCGTTATTTATATTTCAGGATTAATGTGTTTCATATTGTTTATAGATTGCAACATTTCCATAACTTTTTTTTTATTTTTTAAACTATACCCCATCTGCTTTGTCTTGTAATTTAATTTTTTTGAATAAGTTAATGCTTATATTTTTACATTGAAACGAATTATAAAAAGATATTTTGCTATCCCCATGTGAAATATCGGATCTCAATAAATTGTATAAAAGCTTTTTGTTATTAATTATAAATTAACACTGTACTACAGGCCCACCATTAGGTGGTACCATCAGGTAAGCGGTGATGTAGCCTGAAGTAAGTATGTAGTCTAACTAATTAAAAAACTATAACGTCGTACATCATCATATCACAAACTCTAATGGCGCCAACTAGTGACTAAGTTCGGCAACTGCCTTCCCCATAACAGCAATAACCGACATCTAATGCTTGAAACTCGACACATGCCATGTCGGTAACTTTTTATAACAATAGAATCCGCTCTTTACTAATCGGCATAATTGCATAATTGTAATAAATGCATCCAACACACACGGACGCAGTGTCGGATTTTGCAATTATTGCAAAAAAAACAGAATACTTCCGATTACTGCACTTTTTATTCCTGTATACATAATAATAACTATGGTTTCGACGGGCGCTTAATGTGCTGAATGGACAATTTGTAATTATGAAATGGTCGTTCGTTGTTTTATAGTTTTTTGTACTTGGTATTTGTAGTGGGTTCTTTCCGGTCCGATTGGTCTGCACCACATTTTCGTGGGAGCTAAATGTTTATTTATCACTGCTCTGCTGTGCCCGCGGCCTCTGCGTGAAATTTAACAAAAAAGCTCTTGTTTAGTTCGTAGATTTTACGATAACTTATAATTCTAAAATAAAGCCTAAGTTACTCCTCATTACATCACCTTTCTGCCAGTGAAAGTCCTGTCAAAATCGGTTCAGCCGTTCCAGAGATTAAATGGAACAAACAGACAGACAAAAATTGTAAATATTTGTTATTTTGCGATATGTACCATGTATACATACATATCCAATGAGTGAAAAGCGGTTATTTCGAAATTACAAATAGACCAATTTTATTTATTTGTATAGAATTAAAGTTAAGTACCGGGTAGTTTTTTCGAAGGATGTATGTTGTAATCGACGTCTATGAGCTTCGTTAATAGTCCCGCCTCGTTTGTCGGCAGTTTATAGGGGCGTTGAAAGAGCGGTCAACAGCAAAGAAACATTATTAATCTATTTGTCATCTTGATCACGAAAAATTGGTCACAGGTATCAATTTATGATTTTAATCTGGTACGATCGCTGATAAGATGTCGTAATCTGTTGCTTATTATTAGTTTTTATTTATCACGGCCATTTTTTTTATAATGGTTGTTTAACAATTGCCGCTCATAGGAAATCCGTAACACCAGCTGAGAGCAAGGAATCGTATGTTATACATTTTACTAATGTTTCTCTGCCCAGACCTTGCGAGCAAAGAACATTGATGAACTTTGGTAGGGGTGCAACAATATAATATGAAAATAATTATGTAATCTTATCATCATAATACATATAAATTACTTGTCACGGTGTTTGTCCGCTATGGACTCCTAAACTACTTAAACGATTTTAATCAAATTTTGCACACCCTGTCCAGTTTGACCCAACTTGAAATATAAGATAGCTTGCATATCAACTTATACTTGTAATATTATTTTATTTGTTTAATATCTTAAAAGGATTAGTTCCATAAGATTCTAACAGATGGCGGTATAAGGTAATTAGTCTGGTAAATTGAGTATGTAAACCTTAGTCACAGCAACGCGTAGCCGAGTCTGCTAGTAAGACATATGTAAGTAAAGGATCATGATGATGACATCTCAATGTAGATATGGACAAACGACTGCATCTGTTTTAATATTACACTTGCTTGATAGATTTATGCATTTTAATTCCATGTGAACTTTCCAGTATTCAGACGGTTGTTTATAGCCATACATAGGTGTACCGCTCATTTCCCATGCTCCGCTTCCCATGGCTGTCATTGTTCGCTAATCATCGTGACCTGACCTTTGGAGTGCGACGGATCAAGATGGGAAGCAAGGCTCGCTTTAATATGCATCAGATTCAAATATACATGCAAATGAATGTGTGAAATGCTTCGATGTTCCCATACGTCTTGTAAAAAAAAACAGTTGTCTGGAATTTCAATGGTCAACAAAAACCATTTTGAGTGTAACATTAATAGTACAAATTCTAATAATAAAGACGAAGCGTGCAGTACACTGCAGGGATTAAAACTAAATATGACTTAATAATATATAAGTCGAATAAGAAGGGGAGAAATAAATCTTGTCTAGAGACGCTTAAGACATTAATATGTTCGGCCATTATACGTAGATCAAGACTCAATTGAGATACATATTTAATTACGTTACCAGAAAGTTGTATGCAGTAATCCGACGAATGTTTCCGTGAAGAATGTGTTTATTCTTATCGAAGACAAATCTTCTCACCTTCAGCGAGAACCGGCTGGCAGTGTAGCGCCTAGGTCACACTCGTAATTTTAACTTTCATTTGCCTTTTGTGGAGTGTCATAATATATGGTTCAGATCTGAAAATAAAATTAACCTCTCGAGCATGCATTGTATTCGTGGCTTTACTGTCGATTGTTTGATAAACGCTGGGAGTTTCATATTCTCCAGGGTCGTTGGATGTTTTTTAATTAATAGTTTCAACATAGCCACGCCTCTTCCTGTCGTGAAGCAGTCTTTTTTTCCCTGGTGGATACGATAATAATAAACGAGCTCACTATACATATAGCCATGTATCTAAAACACACTTAGGTGCCCTCCACACTTAAGAGACAGGGCATTTGGGTGTGTGGGAGTGACATCTTCCTAGATCCCTAACGTAGTAGGACGAACTTTAAGGAAAATTCAATTTTAAGATCAATCATAATTATTTTGTGTCTTGTGTTAACCCCAACCCTAATGACGCAATGTCTAGACGTCGCCTTTTCCAACATAATGGTAATAGGGCCGCCGTTCTTAAATTATGATATTATTGTTGAAACTTTGTGTTCAATATGTTTTTGTTAATCAATAGTAGTAGTAGTAGTGTAGTGAATCAATAATTTTCAAATTTTGATTCACTTTTGCAATTAACGAAATTTGTAGTTAGTCCAGGCAGCATCGAAACGTACGTTGTTCCAGCCGCGCGAGTGGTTACGCGTATATGTCCTCGAATCATAATTGACAAAATTCTAAATAAGTTTGACGCCATTTTATTAAACACCTCATTAACTTTAATAATCCATACAAATAATACATAGATATTCGCATTTTAAATTTGCAGATGTGTACTTTTATGTTATAAGTATTATACGTAAATAATTTGATAATGTTTCCATTAATTTTGCGATGTTTTTTCTACATTATTATACTAGAACATTCCGTAGATGTTACTCAGTAACATAAATAAATGATTTTCTATTGGATCGAATTGTGAGTTTCAACAATTGTCAGGTTTTGTAGGAGTTCAATCATAATACACATGAACAGAAGAATTAATTATATGTAAATGTAATTAATGTAATGTATTGTAAATGTAAAGATGTATATCATAATTATACTACTCAAGTAATATTGTAATAAGTAAAACAAATAATATTGTGCAAGAAATAACAAATAAGCATTGCCTTAGTTCAGTGTATTTTTGTTTTTTCCAATGCCATATTTTCAAGGAACAGGGCGGAACCTATCAGAACAAAGTAATCGTTTGAAACAAAATGTATCAGCCTTGATGTCGGATTTTCATTCGCTTATGCGTTTTTGTGTGCTACCATTAATCTTGATGAGATATTGATCGAGACATTAGGCAGGATGGGCCCGGGGGAGCTGAGTCAGGCTGAACCTATCGCAACTTATGATTGAGCGGTCATACATCCTATATCTACCGACCTATCCTTTCGTGGATTCGTTCTGTATATAAAATTTTTAGTAATTTTAAGTTTTGTTCTTTCATGTTTTTTGTATTGTTAAATTAGAAATAACAGCGTATCTATGTATATTTTCAGTGGTCTCACAGAAATTGCTACACTTTATGAATTATTTTGTTACATACCTATTAATTATACTTGCAATTACTAGTAAAGTTAAATTGTAATGAAAAATTATAAAAATTAGAGCGGTTTAATAATCTTACTAACCTCAAATATTTAAATTTGAAAAAGTGTCGTCGGCTTTGCGTTATTGATTAAAGCTAAATATCACGATGATATATTTTTAATATCACCACTAATATCTAATGTATATCGTAAAATAATCATTAGATATCTGCTGATATTGAATAAGCTAATTCAATAAATACTAGCTGTTTATTTGTTACTTGTGTTGTGGTTTTAGATTACATAATTATAAGGTACGTAAAATTTGCAAAATTACAAGTATTTGCCTTATGTCATACTAAAACTCATTTATATGATTTTAGGCTATACCTAACTGCAAAAATGTTTCCAATGAGTGTTTACAATTTTATATCGAACTATTCTTCAATTATATGATAATAAATTAGCCATAAAACTATGGTGCTAAACAGAATGTCTTGCCGACAATTGATGTCGTTTGTTTTCTAAGACCCGGTTGTAAGTGTCTTGTATTATTAGCAGCAGTAGGACATGGTTATGGATTGTATCGGACCCTCCAGTTATCCACTTATGTGCGTCCGGTGTTTGTGATTCAGATTGACTTTGGGACTCGCGTTTTATTATGGGATGTATCAAACAGTTACTGGATAGATCGGGAATGTTCTAGAGATATCTCACAACGTCCGGCCAATTTTATACCTCAATGGTTACGATCTCGTCATGTATCTCACTGGTTTTATACAATGTAGAATGGATATAGAAAAATGTGAGCTTGCAGTTGGATTGTCTTGAGGATTCTTAATAGTTAGTGTTTGTAATTTTATTGTACTGATTGTGTGCATATGTATAAGATCCATAATATTTTTCTTACATTTATTGTATTAACAGCTTATAGAAGTGCATACATCAGGTTCGACTTTACATCAAATATTAATATATTTTCTTAGATATTCCATTCATGTTCTTGGTATTAAATTGTTAGACGCGCATATTTGGTACGTCATTTATAGCCAGGGTTGCCAAGAATGTGCAATTAAATTCACAATACTGTGAACTGATTTGTAATTGTAATGAAAATTTCTAAACATTTACATACCTATCCGTTTTGATAACATCGCTGGTAGTATTGTTACTGATGTCGCGTAATTTGAACTATGAAGCCAAATGAAATAATTTGCGTTATTTATTTATATAATATTTACAGAGCTTGTAACAAACATTATAGAATCCTCCAAGACGTTTATCATGCTTTCAATGTACTCACCTGCCATGTAAAATGCAGCTAACGGTGTACAAAGTAATGCCAATGTGAGGGTGGCAGCTTCTGAACAATGGAGACCCTTTGACTCAGATAAATCTGACCATCGTCAATTTTAGGTTAGAATACCAGAGCCTTAGGAGGGATATCTGTTTACCCCGAGTGTAAATGTTACCAAGAATTTTTCGATTTTTTGTCATCTACCTTTCTATCGTCATAGCACTAGCTGAAGGTTGAAGTACTATCCACATCGGTTGCGCTTTTGGACGATCTCCGTTCCCCACCTTTCGATTCTCACGATCTCTTTTTTCATATACATACATCCAAACTGAGGAATGAATCTCCTTCTGAGGTAGAGGTGAGAAGCGCACTATGAGGTTCTTCAATAGAAGTTTAATTATAATCTAATTAAGGGCCTGCGTATTGCCGTGTCTTTTATACCTCATATTGCTGACAGATTAACATCAGCTAAGCTTTACTTTCAACATGCCTAAAAGGGCTAATAAGATGAAAAACAATAAGGCAGCAAACAAAAAAAAATATACTTTCAAGATAACGATCCTTAAGTACGATTTTAAAGGTCTTGTTAAAAGTACTTTGATTTTTTCTTTTGTATTAAGCAGCCCTACTCAAAACCGCATCGTTATTAGCTCTGCTCCCGTTCGTAGGGCTTCCCCGACCCCTAGTGCTCCCCTGCTTGCTGGAATAATACGCGTATTAAAAATAGTAATACCACAAAACTATAAACTTGACTAATGGAGGGGAACTTTTATAGATAAATAATTCTCTGAATACGACTGGAAATAGTGTTAGCCTGACGTCGATTGCGGTCATCGGTCATATTGAACAGGTAGTAATATGTTTACGATGACAATATACAATTGGACATAGTCACACACAGTTACACAATAAATTTTTCGGGTTGTAGACTTTGGTGCTAGATCCATCCTTTTGGAGATCCCTAGGCTCTTTTTCATCCAGATGATGGTACGGATTTTTATTTCTACTTGGTACGCTCTAACTGAAGTTGACCGGAAAATGTTTTTATGTGTTTCCGTCATAGTATGTTTGTGTCCGTTGTGTTCTTACCCGGAAAATAATTTGAGAAATGAAAGACGCGTAACTCAGTCCCCTCATTATAGTTATATTAAATCCAGTCCAGAGACCATAGAACTTCCCTCGATAATTAATACTATAAATGAGATTTGTGACCTACTCTTTCTACCGTCGGGCACGAATCGCTGAGGCATTCAATCCGATTTACTAGTACGTTTAGTTTTGTTAGGAAAATCACTTGTAAGTGAAGAAGAGTAGAGCCTATTCTATATGTTCATAGCCGTGAAAGGTCATAACTGGCAAGTCTGGCTTGGTCGTCGGTACAATACGTTATTGTTCCAGTTAACCTTAATTATTCTACTGAAATAGTGTTCTTACTCGCCGTTAAATTCATTAGGGAACTATAACTCATACTAATAATGGTAACCATTTGCGTTAAACATGTCATCGGACGTATGTTTAATTTGGTCCTTTGTAATTTGGAAATTTGTAGCTACATATGTATTCAATAAAACGCAAAAACGTTTTAGCTAAAATTATAAAATCGAGGTTTAAAGGTTTCTAAAAGTTATCGTTAATACATTAGATTGAAATTTACTGTTTTCAATCGACTTTAAACAACACACAATAAAGTCTAAATTCAAAGCGCCTCTTACCAAAGACAGGGCATCTTTTGAAAATAGGAGCATTATCCATTAATAAATAATCGATAGATTATTTTGACGTGCAAGATCATAAACTCACCTTCCCCTAAATTCAATCGCGGTGTCGTCACGGTCAATGGTCCCCTAATCGCGTGAGCATCGGAGGTCCTTGACCTCTGCGGTCTTGAATATAATGCATTGCCATATACGCTCAGTACAGCTACATACAACACAACTAGAATGTTGAATGGTGATTAAGATTGGCGTGCCTACTCTTTATCTGGCTGAAAGTTGATTTAGGTGCGTTGACCGAGCCGACGGTGAACACGGTTATTGGTCAAGAGTGTGATAAAACAGTTATCATTATCAAAGCAAATGAGTTAGATAAACTTAATTCTTGTACATACCTACTTGATTATTCGACTAAAATTTCATAGAAAAAATTTCGTAATTATTATACGTTCGTAGATCTCAACTCCGACATAATTTCTTTAAAATTTTACTACTTGTATTTAATTTAATAAACGGGTGTTGGAATAATGATAAGCCTTTTTCTTATGTGGTTATATCGCAGTAGATGCATTTGAAGACTGTTAACAAAACTGCTTGCTATGTGCACAAAATTCATAGATTTTGCAGATCTTTTCGAATGTAAAAGACAAGCATGCTAACGCAATAGGATTATAAAGGTTTTTATAATAATATGATAATATTGTTGTATTATCTAATGTCGAAGATATGACACTCCGATTTTAAATGCTTTAGTGAACATACGATATTAAAATAAACAAAGTTATCAAATCAGACCTAGGATATTGTGCCAACACTCGACTGTAGCTTAAATAAACTGGTAATCGTTAACTACCAATGTAAATAGTTTTGTATTAGTATTTATTAGTAGTATAGTGTGTAAATCCCCTGTTTATTTACTGATTGAGCAGTGTATATTATGTCATTAGGTTTCTAAAGTGTTACTG
This sequence comes from Carystus phorcus, assembly GCA_018248895.1. NCBI lineage: Eukaryota > Metazoa > Arthropoda > Insecta > Lepidoptera > Hesperiidae > Carystus > Carystus phorcus. The sequence continues at coordinate 18,185 of DWJN01000118.1, forward strand.
CTTTTTGTTTACCCGTATTATTTAAATAGTTTTAGGGTGTCGGATAAAATGAAATACTGATTTTAGATTCTCTGGGGGTTTGTATAACGTGATAGCGCTTATAGTTAGGTAATTGACAGAATTATTTAATAAGCACCCGCTAGAGCCTAGGCGAAATATCATGAGCGGCTTCGTTCTAAAGTACATTTTGCCATTGGTTCACGTGTAAGTTTAACATCATTAGGTATATAAAACGCCATTAAATATGAAACCATTAACTATAAGCTGAAAATCAAAAGTCAATATACTGCTTACCCGTTCCAAGTTTCCAACAAATTCTAGTGGATTGAATTCCTAACTTCCTTACTAACAAAGAGATAACCATTCCCTTCAATAAGCTGCTAATGCATTGAGAACAGTAATCAGTCATAGGAGATTAGTAGCGGATACTGGTTAGTCATTAACGTCTTGACCATATGACTATTTTGTTTATTGGACGCCGTTTCTCAGACATAACTATCGTACTACATAATAAGAACCAGTTCCTATCAGCACAGCTATGGTTAGCGCGTCACAGCGATATACCGTGTTATGTAACACGTAGTTGTCAGAAATGAATCATCGTGCTGTGAGTCATCGTGTTTAGTGGTCTCTGTTTACCCTTTCTGGCCTTTATGGTCATAATAATATATTATCAACCCCGGCTTTATTTTTATCAATAATGCATGTATTCCATCCTAGTTAGGGTTGTCAAATGTGCCTTAGTCGCGTGAACATACAAACAATGCCTATTGTGTGAAATATGAATCATTTCCCTTTATAAATATCGAGTTATTTTTTTTCTCTGCAAGCTACCTTTAGGACAAAGCTTCAAGCATTTACCGCCTTATTACAAAATAAGGTCTAAACCACGATAATCAAGTATAGGTTTATCTTTCATTATTATACTTTAAGCCAAGGTTTATTTTACTTGGTCTAATAGAAGTTTAAACCGGTACTTTGCTAGTCCACGTTTTGTAATAAGGTCGTTTAAAGTTTGATCGATTTCTCTTGGGGCGTGATTCAGAAAAAGTTTGCAACCAAAATTACGTTTTGTTTCGTTTTGGCATACGTGGTTGTGTATGTGTAGAACAAAACATATTTTAGTTAAAGAAAGCTTACAATACCTTTACAAAAATGTAAATAAGAACCAATTGTAAAACTTAAAGATGTATTATCAGCACACATGCTGTTGTTTTATCAGATAATTTACATATACAAATTCACAAACAAAAAGGTGGGAATTAAATCTAAAGCAATGTAAAATAGTTTTGAATGAATTATAACGAGCTATTCAGAGAATAAGGAAGTTATTACGATGTCGTATGACTACTCGCAATACTCGTGTTGTCTGATTCATTAAAGTTCTAAATAAGGCGTTCTTGAATCATTTTATAACTAAAAGTGAAGAGAACAGTAGCTAAAGTATACATGTTTATAATGTCTCATACAATTCCGTTTACTGCGTATGGGTATAAAAATAGTAGGGACAGTAAGTATTAATTATAATCCACGTAAAGAATTTTATTGGCTTGTATTAGACTTGATTACAAAATATTCCTCACTGGTTTTAAATCAGTTTATTATTGAGATCTATATGACGAACGATCTCAATATTTTATCTATACTCTTATTTCTATATCATTTTGTCAACTTTTTTGATGTAAATAAAAAAAAAGTTTTTCTGTAGTATTACAACCATGACATATCTACAGTCTGTTAAAGTCTCGAATGACATTTGAATATGAACCTTAAAACTTGCTTACAATTATGTACTATTTTTCCATGTCTAGTTTAGTGATTTAGTATGTTTATCAAGCTTCACTGAGGCCAAATATGCGGCGCAACGCATATGGTTTTATGAAGTTTTATGAAGCACACCATGCAAAATCAAACCAAATTCAAAGTAGCAACGCATACGTCATTCGGTTCAATAGGACGGTATTTTTAACGGATTGATCCCATTTTTGAGCATCAAATAAGACGTATGTACTATTCCTTCCTTATTAAAATAGTTCAACCCTGATCCTATTTCCCATATCACCCTGCCCTTGGTAAATTAACTCATTAAGAGCAGCGAGCGAGGCGGCAAACATCCGATCGCTAATAGGTCAGCCCGGTTTCAATTAGGCGATAATGTAAGGTTATCGTTTTATCGACCTTTAACGTTCATTTATTCATGTTTTAATTAATACCGACTTATAGATAAGTATAAAATTAAGAAATAAGTCATGAAAGCACTTGATAATCTGAGAGCTACTGTGTTTTTCTAACAAATGACTAAAGTTTTACACTTCGCAATATTGAAATAGCCGACAAAGGATCGGACGATCTGCGATATAAGTCTTATTGTATTTCTGTTTCTGAGTAATTATAATTTAATAATGTTTTAAAAGAAAAAAGAAACCTTCATTATACTTAAACCTGGTGTGAATCAGCATATTTGTGTTGTATTTAATTGCGCATACACGGCGCAAATTCTTGAACAATGCATAAACTTGACATAATGAACACGAGAATTAATATTTAATGTCCTATAAATGACTGCCTAGCGTGGTGGAGTATGGTCTAGACCTCCTCAATGTTGAGAAGAGACCCGTGCTCAGTAGTGGGATATTAATGGGTTGAAGGCAAATGTCTGCTATGATCGAAAACTGAACCAGGCACCGTTTGCTCGGTAATTTCAGTAGATCGTTTATTAACTGCGCTACAGAGTCATCGATTGGAATGAAACGTAAACCATAAATGAATTTAATCCATTACTTAATGTATTGACTCGTCGATGATATCATTTTTATACGAAATACTTACGTTACGTCTGTTGTAATTTCACCCATTCGATGGCGTCAGATTGTAATAGCGTTCTACAAGTGTTTCTTGTACGACCTTGCGCTCGCTTAGCAAACGGACCGTAGCTTCATTAACATTGTAAATAGATTGTCCTGAAAGTGAATTTAGAATAATGAACGAACGGTCACACACCCCTGTATTAGGATGTCGTGTTTTGTGCTACTTATCTGCCGACCTTTTTGGTGATAAGCTTCGTGTATGATTAGCTAGTATTCATTCATTACACTTTATTGTACACAATAATTGTAATACAACAAAAGTCTAGTGCAGTTATTTAGTTGTGCACAAAACTGGGTCTTATCGCTAAATATCAATTTCTTCCGGATAACCTTTGCGAAGATGAGAAAGTGAAAGATCGAGAGATCTAATCAGGGTGTACAGTGTAATGCTGAAGAAAGGCGAAAAAAAGCATTAATATTGTAATTATCTTTCCGTGAAATTCGCCTGGTTAGCTACCTCCCTCTTGAGTCAGCCCTCAACGTTGGGGGCCTGAGAGTCATTATTATCGTTCTGTGTTCTCTTCTTGGCCTATAGCGCATTGATGATGCCTTTTGTGATGATGATGTCCATGGGCGGTGCTGATCGTCTACCATCATATGGCTCGTTTGCTCATTTGTCAGTTAATTAAATAAAAACACAGTCACACATAAATCAAGAACTCAACGCTCGTAAAAGTAAGAGACTGGCGAGAGCTGATAGTTCAGACATTGTTCAATTGGTTATACTATATAGGAGAAAGGATTTTGAGGTACGATGAACACTCGTTTTACAGTGCTAAATTCCATTCTGTCTACGTAACAAAAAAATTAACAACACCTTTTCCCAACGGTGATAAGAAGCTTAAAAAAAATGTATAGATTTGTTAGTGTCAATATAATTTCTTGCATCCTTTAAACTTGTTGTACACGATAAATGTTAAGAATGCTGATTATTAAGGTCACCCTTGTACGTATAATTATATGACGGTGACACGACCGTTAACTCACAGAGAATCTATAAAATCAGATGTAATAAACGAGTATTACATGCAGTATAATTGGAATACCAAATCGTACTTATATCACCGATGACTAATGAATCGTAATCAATTCAATGTTAGACAAACATACGTATGATTGTTCTAAAGATTCAATACGTTATTATTGCCTCGAGGTTCTCGTTATTTCTTTATTAAAATAGGCATTGGAATGATTTCATATTTGTCCCATTATTTATACGTTGAAACTGTATTACGTGTTTGTATGATTTATGAGGAATTTAACATATTTTAAAATAAATATATATTATAACTCTAACTTTTATTTTGATCTATTTCGAGAATGTCGGAATAAAAACGAAACACCTCTAGGCGTCCATCTTCGGGGCCCTCGTCAAGGAAAATTGTTTTAATTTCTACGCTGCAAACGTGTTTCAGATTTAAAGGTGTAGTTACTAGAGTGGGCAATAAAGGCATTCGTTTCAGTCATCTGGATCTAATCATCTTGGTGCTTTCAATCAGTGTATTAAGAATTTAGTATTAAGTAGGATATACTATCTAAAAACGATTAAATTATTTCTAAGAAAGTCGTCATCAATATAATTTTTATTATAATATTGATTAATCATTCTATTGATTAGAGCTCTTACGTCAAAATGGGGAATATAAATGTATTTAATATATTGTGTAATAAGATAGCAATACATGTCCAAATGTTATTAAAAGATATAAGTAAAGATGTAAAGGCTATGTTTTAATAGAAAATCCAGTAACGAGATTATTGGTTATTGAATAAGTAAATGTCAGTAAGTGTTAAACAGATTGAAATGGAAAATAAAGATAATAATTTAGACATTTAAAATGCTATGAGTTGATTTAATACACTGTATTACACAGTATCTGATCTGTTATAGTTTCATTTAAAAACACATTTATCATTATTTTTATTTAGTTGGCCGCTAACAGCTCTAAAAATCCGCACTGGAGCAGCGTGGTGAAGTATGCTCTGGACCTCTTCAATGATGAGAAGAGACCCATGCTTAGTAGTGGGCCATTTCAAATCAACTTTTCACGTTACTGTGTCTACATAATGGATCTAATGATGTCCAATTACATTCTATTGTCCACGTTTAATATGTCCGTTTAAAATTGTATGGTATGTAAAATGGCTTCCAGTACTTAGTTCCTTTTAAATAATATTCAAGGTGAACAGACAATTGCCTCGTTATCGTTACCATTTTTGTGATGGTGCCCTCTAATGCACTTTGCAGCGGTGCGGCATTCGTCATTACCATAAATATTATCTCGTTCTTGGATCGTCTGGGACCAAAAAGGCATAAATGATATTTTATAACTACTATTATAGTATAATTTGCCGACAATAAAATTATTTTGTACACTTTGTCATACTATATGGGAACTACTTACTCCATTTTTGCGATTTATACATCAAAATGTATTTGTGCATTTGAAGTAGGGTATATTGTTTATCATTCTAATTTATAGGAAACAAAAATAGTGTTTATTAATTGATAAATTCAGGTAAGATAACTTAAGATGTATAACGCGTAGTAAAATGTGTAACTTTGTTAATGTATTATGTTAATGTACTATGTGTATCTGTTATTAAATTAGGATATTACAGAATATGTAGTGTTTTGTATTGAGGTTCAGGTATTTGCTTGAAATTAAGCCACAGTTTCACAGGATATAAGTGACATTAATTTGCTAGTGGAACTTGGTGATCTACCACTGAACCGAAAGGATTATTTATCCCTTGATAGATAGATTATACAAGAATGGGCTGTTTGTCAGATATCTGCTATGTTTTGACTCAAAAGTAGCCAGTGATGGCAGTAAAAGTAGATTTTTTTATTTTCACTTTCGCTTTTGTTAAATTTAATGGAACTGATATCCATAATTTAAGTAAAAGCTGCTATAAAATAAAGTAAATGAAATGATATTATAGCGTAACGAAGTGAATGTTTCATTAAAAAAAATATTAATGATCATAATAAAATATTTTCTTATATACGCTCTTTGAGTAGCTTTAGATACTTCCTAGTTCTGGTTAAATCATTGTTTACTTCAGGAAAAACCCCTAAAATTGTTTTCTAATTTCTTACAACTCATTTTTACAACACGTTTACAACTCATTTGGGATTCAAGTTTTTTTGTTTTACAGTTAACCACAACACTGTAAAGTTGACTACAAATTTTCTCATTTATACATACTTAATTATTTATGTCACTTGTTTTTGTGTGTTTTATACTCAATTAAAAGGTACTGTAACATTTCGATGTTGCTATATCTTACTAAGTTAACGGTGTCTCTGGTTCACTAGAAGACATGAATGAAGATAATAAATAACGCCACACACTCATAGCCCCACACTAACATACCCTGTGTCGTGGGTGCCATGGACAACACAGAACAACAATTACACACACACCCAGACCGAGAACAGAAATTTAAACTCATCATTTAAAGGACCCGTCGAACGGCGGTCCGGTGTAGTGAGCAATACGCCACGTGGGTCGTCGATAGATAAATTGTTTAGAATGTAATGTAACATTAAGTTTGTTTGTTGCAGCTGGACACGAGTGGTAACGGTTACATTGAGCTGAAGGAGCTCAAGGACGCGCTCGACAGTGTTGGCTACAAAATTCCACAATGGAAAGTGAGTAAAAGTGTTTTTATGATTTGCCTTACACTTCGTATTTTAATTGAAACGTAGGACGATCGAAATTACTATGATCTTTATCGCCTTTATTACAAAATAAGGCCTATACCACGATTATCAAGTATAGGTTTATCTTTCATATTATACCTACTTTAAGCCAAGGTTTATTTTACTTGGTCTAATGGAAGTTTAAACCGGTACTGTAGCTAGTCCACGTTTTGTTATAAGGCCGTATGAGTTTGAAGCTGCAACATTAGAAAGGGTCCTATAAGGGACTGAAAGTGACGGGAACATGACAAAATGCGAAAATGTATAACATTACATCATTCGTGACAATTGGCCGTTCTCAATATTCTATGCATTCGCATTTCGCCCTCAAATCAAATGCTTAGTAACTGTTAAAAAGTCATGGTAATAGCGTTAGTTATTAATATTTTACCTATAATTGTACTCTAAGTTATCCAAAGATGATGCATGGATACGTTATAAAAAACGGCTGTAGGAGGAGCTCCCGAAATGGTGTTAAACAAATAGTGAACTGCATAAATGGTGATGAAAAATATATGTATATATCACCTTGTATTTTACTGTTAAACTAAACTATACAACGTTAGTATCGTACTCTTCGGTAAGAGATTGACTTCCATTCCATACATGTCCACAGGCGTCGATGACTCACATTCTCGCTTGGTCTTTTGTTGGTATTAAAAAGAAGAGGTCAAATTATCCGATGATATAAGAAACCTTGCAATTTTCTTGATGCGTCTCTAATTTTCAGGTACGATGCATGATCGAGGAGTACTACGACAATGGCTCGAAGCACGGGCGTGGCGTCAACGGGAACATGAACGGCGACGCTCGCAAGAATGGCATGTCGCTCACAGAGTTTGAAGATCTATGCGCCAATCTCAAAGCTCAGCAGGTAACTTTGACAATTTGTACAACTAAAGTGATGGACACGTTGCCTAGTTGCTGGTGACGAAGCTAAAGTTAAAGTTTGTTTTCGGATCTTGGATGGTACGGGCCATCCTTAAATTACGTTATACGTTATGGGAGTGGGAGGGGGTTGACCAAGTGTGACATTGTGTGATAAGCGGGCGGGAAATGTTTCAAATTTTGTGACGTCTAATTTAAAAATATATTATAGAATAAGTGTTAAAACACGAAGTTTAAACTATTTCAATTGGTGTTATATTTATTAAAAAATAACTTTAATTGGAATAAAATAAATTTCAAAACAAAAAATTGTGGCGTCACAAAAAGTGTGGCGTGTGTGTGTGGGTTTATTTGTAATAAAAAATAAAATAATATAATAACAATAGCAAGATGGCCTTAATAACAAATTGTGAATTAATTAAACATAAAATAAAATGTTAACATTACGCAGCAATTAAAATTTATAACAATTATTATCCTTTAACAATGTCATTATACTACATAATTATTAAAAGTAACATTGCCCCTCGTATTGTTACCGTTAAACAATACCGTTAATTATTGAAACTAGTGTTTAGCCGGTAGCCAACATTCGACTATATCATTAATGATAATGTATAAAATTTTTTTGATCAATGGTTGATCATTTTTAAGTTAACGATACTGTACTTAATTATGTACGTTAAAAGTGTTGGCTGCATTAAATGATTATTTTTTTTTAGTTCATTTATTTATCAAAACTTTAAATTTAGATCAAATATGTTCAATATAAAAATGTATATTTTAATTGAAACTATATTTTAACTCTCGTTCTGTAATTTCATTGAAAGTTCTATTTATTTGTACCTATCTACCTAACCATTTTGATTTGACTTAAAATTTCACTGATGGTTAAACAAAAACCTGTCAATAAATCATGCAGTTGCACCACATCTCTTTATTTATATAACAAATAAACACATTACCAATGAACCGGCATTAATTCCGATAATAAAAATAAATCAATGACAGGCCGGCGCAGGCGTTAACCGGACTCGCATCAGTTTAACGGCTTAATGAGTTTTATTAGCGGTGCAATGGCTGTCAAACCAATAAAGCGATAAATGATAATAAAGGTCGATGGGGGCAAGGAGGATTCATTATTGTTGTTTAGGTTCAAAACATCGTGCGTAGAACTTGAATTATGTATGTATATACATTGCGCGCTGGAGTAATGCATAATTATGTAGACAGTAGATGCGAAGATTCCAAATTATATAGAAGGGTATTGAAGTTGAACTGATCGATGCCGATTATCACCCACAATATGTTTTACGACATATTTTTTTATCTCTCTTCTTAGTCGTGCACTCTTGACAGAGTGGTCGTGGTCATTGCTTGATAAGTTTTTGTATCACCGCTTTCCGCGTGTCCACCGCGGAGTGAGAGCTTTCATTAATAGTGGAGTGTGTCACTGATTTTATGAGGTCTGTACATCATGTTTTTATTTTTAATAGAATACCGAAAAAATGTTAATGATATTTAGTTATAAAAATGGTCTTTGACTGTGGTAGGATTGAAAAAAAATTAAATGTTTGTTGTAAAAAAACTAACGTAAATATGGACAACCGAGTAACGAGACACTTTATGCTAAGCGGTCACCATCGCCATCCGTACCAGGGAGGACTTCAGTAGTTACAGAAGGTATCATGGAAGAATAAAGTAGGTAAGGGGCTTCAAGCTCCTAGCTGGAGCGTCAGTCGTTTAACGGATGACCTAATCAATAGTGCGGTAATTAGTTAATCAGGATTCGAGGAGACTTATGATAATACCATTAATCCCGTAATAATACGTCATTATACACGTACCAAATATAAATAAAATGCAGTCAAAAGTAAGCCATACAAACTCGACAATTGTATTCGTCAGCCAATCAATAGTAATGTCTAGAATACGTATCCAATACTTTACCCTTACGCAACGACTGTCAAGTCAATACAGCGATAAATTGTATTAGGTCAAGCTAAGGTTAAATAGATATTATACAACGTGGCGTTGTTTGCGCGCACTGCGGGGTGAACGCTCGCGGATTGAATACTACCAACGTATTACCGAGACTGCCGTCTGGCCGCGTAGATCGGTACGCTTGAGGGAATCGTCCCTTCACGTAAGGGTTTGTGCCAAACTGCACACGAACGACTGAAAAGTTACCCACACATAAATAAGAAAATGTAAAGCTTGAGTAGATACTTCAACTGCCAAAGTATTTTCAAGCTCCAAGTGGCCGCATAACAGTCAGTACTTTCCTCTTCTTTCTTGGCTGGAAACGCGTTGGTGATGACTATAATATTCGGTCAGACGGTGATGATCAATTCCCATCATGTGAATTCTTTGTCGGCTAGTTACTTAAAAATACATAGTTACACACACATTGAATTCGATGTGTTGTGTTGAACATAGACGTACATGAATGCTTTAAAAGAAACGCTATAAAACATTCGTATCAAATGTTCCAATTGCAAAATCCACCTGGGACTCTTAGCTCAATATTAGGAACTTTACCTAAAGAATCGACAGGACAATTATTAAACAACGTCGCCAATATGACCCGCGTGGCGTAAAGGTCACCAAGGCAGATCGCCGGTCGAATGGTCTTGGGTTAGATTCCCAGCGAGGCGGAAATTTAAATGATGAGTTTAAATTTCTGTTCTCGGTCTGGGCATGTGTGTGTTGTCCATGGCATCCACGACACAGGGTATCCTAGTGTGTGGCGTTATTTATTTATTATTACTAATATGTAGAGGTAAACTTCACTTCTCACAATTGTATTTGTAAGACTAAGGGAAACGTCGTCAAATGGAATCTGCAACTCTCCTGACGTTTAAGTCACAGCTATTGGAGCCAATTAGGGAAGGGCTATGATGAATGAATGGCTGGATTCTGAATAATTTGTTTTTCCACAATGGATAAGGAGAGTATTATACAATTAATACTTTTTATGAAACGTAAGGAAATAATGGCTCTTTTGTTCAACCTTTATAAAGAAGATGCTTGAAGGAACTTGTATTGTATTTTTCCAGCTAAATTCATATATTATGTTGTTTTCAATATAAGATTTAAAGTTAACGAGAGAAGTAAAGTAGCTAGAAATATATGAATAAAATGAATGAAATATAAATTGAGTATTAAATTATGACTTTTTTTAAATAACGCTATACACTCATAGCACGTGTATTCTAAAAAACGGAAGGTATTCGTCCCTAGAAACTAGGTATGTTTAAGTGCTATTTAGTTAGTTAGTAAAGTGTTTTATTTCATAAATTTATTTATAAAATGTTTTTTCCTTATAGGTTTCGAGCACGTTCAAACAGGCTGTCAGCAAAAAGGAAAATCTGGAGCACCTGGGTGGCATGAGTGAAGCGTCCAGCGATGGTAAGGATTCACAGTCGAAATAAAACCAGTGATATATTTGTATCAGAAACATGATACATAATTATTCTGTTACTAATTTGAGAGGAAGCTTAATGACTTGACACACAGAAAGCCGAATTGAGAAACAAAGACAGGGAAATGTAGTCATTAAATTAACATAATGATGTCAGTGTTTAATAATTTTAGTGAGTTTGCTACTTTTCCTTTTTAGGAATTGAACATTTACATAACATTTTTTTGTTAACGTTTGTTGTTGTTGTTATTAACGTTTGTAACAGATTTCTTACCGCAATCGTGGACTCCTGGGACCCATAGCCCCACGTGGTTTTTTAATGGATTGGTTGGTAAATGGTCTACCTGATAGCTGGAAGTTTAACCGAATCGAAGGTATCTTAATGAAAGCTTATTGTGCCTCCGGATTTGTTTTATCATCCGTCTCTCTCCATGCACTTTGCCATCAAAGCGTTTTACGTTATTAGATTCTTCATGCATTTTAGTTCAAGTTCAAAATCGTAATTATTATACACGTGGGAATTTAGTCAATACATTTATGGATTGGTATAAATAAAAAAAATGTAAATGTAAACGGTAGCATTGGGTTCATATGTACATAATAATATATACACTTAATTTATACAAGGAAATATAATATAATACATATATATTCCATAAATTATATTAGTTTAGTGACGTTGTATACACGGACTTCATCACATAATTGGAACATATTGTAACAAGTCATCGTTGACAATCACTAATATTTTTATCATAGAATTTTAATGATATAACTTGTATGAACCTAGCCTGTACCAATTATCACCCTCTTGCTTAAGTTGAGCCGTTAAACGTCCGAGTCGTTTTCTGTCTTCGGATTTCAGATCTAGAACATTCTTTTTCTCTATTTTTTTTTAAGTCGGTGATGTCTTTGGTAGTCCTAACGTCCATGGGCTGTACTAGACTTACCATACAAGTCATACATATTATTTGTATCTTTGTCCGACAATGGGCTATATAGTTAACTCTGTTTAATAACGTGACTATCAATATAATAACAAGTCTTACTGATATACATGTTGTCATGACTCAGCTGTATATCGAGGTACTTGCATTTAAATACGCGTAGGTGGACAAGCAATTATGATTAATGGTACTGATTTAAATGATCAACAAAATTTACTTCAACTCCCGAGACGAGGCGAATCAAGTGGGTTGACAATATGGAAGGAAAGTTCTTGATTTTTATATATAATATTTCCTAGTAGAATTGTTCAAAACATTCATATAAAAACAGGTTTATAACATAAATATTCAAAAGTTAAATACATGATACATTCGTACGCATATTTTTTATCGCTTTGAAAATTTTCTCTGTCATGAACGCTTCGTCACGATACAAAAAGTCATCAGAATCGGTCCACCCGTTTAGCAGGAGTTCAATGACATTCACACAAACAGAAGAATTATATTTAAAGAGTTATACTGTTGTTTTTCTTTCAATATCTGTGGTATGGTTTCCAGGCACAACCCACTCAGTTCGGCTGGAGGAGCAAATGGCCTTCTCCGGTTGGATCAACAGCAACTTGGAGCATGACCCTGACCTCAAACACTTGCTGCCTATAGACCCTGAGGGTAAACAGCTGTACGAGAAGCTCAAGGATGGGCTAATATTATGGTGTGTATACCATAATTTATTAGAACATATGTGTTTCAGTCATTGTGCCAGGGGAAACGTGGTATTAAGACTTCATGATATTAGTTGTCTTGTATTGGTGTGGAAAATAAATATCTCTCATGGCCCATATAAATGTTGAATTTTTCAAACATAATTGAATAGATACGAGGTGTCATCTAGTGCTGAATGTCTATCAAATAATATATCGCTCTAATGATAGAATTTCTTATAATTGTTGATTCCAGGTCATACATTAATAATATAAATGTTCTGTTACTTTTTGTATAGGCTTTATTGTGTTTGATAACCTTTATAGACCTTTAAAGCAATGGGTCAACTAACATATTTAGAATGTTATGTATTTATTTGAAAGCAAAAGTGTTATTATGAAACAAAACTTTTAGAGATTTATTAGAGGTTCATGTTTTAACATCCGTCAGTCCAGGCTGTGCTGTCTATACCTAACCGTTTCGGCCTTATTACAAAACTTGGACTAACTACAGTACCGGTTTAAACTACAATAAAATAAACCTTGGCCTAAAGTATAGTATTAAAGATAAACCTATACTTGATAAACGATTAGGCTCATCTGTATGGCGGTTATTTTTAATTTATTTTATTTTATTTAATTTCTATGGTACCGGTCAAAATTATAGTGATACTTGTTTCTAGATTTTTCTTTTAAAACAGTGTATGTTCTATGTTGTATTCGTTATTATTATTTCTATATTAACACACTACATGACTATGTTGCTGGCACCTGGGATAAGGCTTATACTTTGGAAATACTAGAAATATTATGCAAAAACAGAAAACA
>DWJN01000119.1:0-31531 GCA_018248895.1 Carystus phorcus
TCATGCTTTCTGCAACCCAATTGACGTTTAACAATAGATTTGACAGTGAATTTCTTAATTTTTTCGTTGATCAGCCTTTCAGAAACCGGCCGTAAGTGTTACAATTGTAAAACCAAATACATTTGCATTTAAGCCAACTTTTATTGACAGCTTTTTGATAAAAAAAATCTTATTTCAAAGAAAGAGTTAAATATTACATTAATATACATATTAGTATATATCTCATACCTAACCACATGTTTTAGTTAAAGCTGAAACTTAACGTAATCATTTTCAAAAGAAACTTACAATGCCAACTTCTTTTACAGCTTTGTGAGATACTTTATGGCACGATAATAACTTGAGCTATCAGATAACACGGCACTAAGTGGCCAGGCGCTCGAGTCCCCACGAACTGACCACCTGATGAATTATACAAACACCAATCAGTTAATTATTTTATTCATGTCGCTCAAACTCTTATCTGGCTTTGTGTTCGACATAATTGATATGTTAAGTCGATGGAACAATCGAGCCGTCAAAGCCGGAGATACCTATAAGACTACAGCCATCGCACGTCTCCCTCAAGAGGCAACATTCAAAAGACCCGCTCCGACTCTACCGACCGACAGATCAAACTCTACTTTACGCCGCAGCCGACACAAAGAACTATTTTAACATAATACGCTCGAGGTTGCTCTATTATTGTCTATCGTGTAAGCTCATTGAAATTTGTAGTGTTAATAAATGAACCTTACAATGGTCAGCTGTCAGAGGTTTAAACGGCGATTAGCTTGATTGTAACAAGTGTTAAATTATTATAGTTTTGAACATATATTTGACCTTGAATCACTTAATCGTTATTGAGATTAACTAATGACTGTTCATAATCATCTATCAGTGCATAAACTCTAAACACATTAGTAGGTAAAGTTGTTATTACAACTTTGACAGTTGCTAGAAAGTCTACGACCATCACCGTGTCATTTACTTACTAACATTACTTTTCATCGGTCTAGTAATATTCGTAAACATATACCTAGTTTGAAACGAAACCACTTTCGTCAAGATTTAATAGATATGTTTTTAATGAATTATTTATGATATTATTAATGAATATTTTTTTGGTAGAGAATTTTATTATTCCATGCTCCCATAAATTTTAATTATATTCAAGAATATAATCTTAAAAACAAATAATTAACGATCGTTTCTTATACCTTTAAAATATTTCGGCTTCTACTGAATTTTCAAACTAGTTATTATACTTGGATAGTTAAAACAAATTAGTATCGTCAAAATGACGCCAGTTTATTTTACTTTTACATTGTTGGAAATCTAAGAGCTAAATAACGAAAGAAAGCCATTTACATACATTTACCCTTTTATATTTAAAGGACTTAGTTACTAACACGCATTTAAATTAATATGAAAATGTGTCTGTATACAATATACTCGTACACTCGTACATGTACATACATATGTACATATATTATTAGGGCATAAAGACGCACGTGCTGATGCCGTAAACATTCCAATGGATTTATTCGCTCCGTAAGACGCGGCAATTAACTTGTTTCCTTTTTAACCGTCCGCCCGACAGACTTAACTTATCTGAAATGCATAGGATTGAATTATTAGTAGCAATTAAAGGCGTCTCAAAATATATGTTATCAATATTTTTAATACAGTAGCCGCTTATATATTTAAATTTTATGTACGCGTGACTGAGTTCATTATAGTAATATAGTCGGCGTCTTATGCTAATGATTGCTCTGTCTATAGATACACCATCACCAGTTTGTGTCCAAATAATCTATAGTCCGTTTTATTATTTGACAGAAAATATGATTAGATTTTTATTAACATATCATAAATTAACGTACCAAGTTTATACGCTAAGATTCTGACTAATCACATAATGCTACTAAAACCTACTCGTAACTACAACAAATTCACTCTTTCTATTTTCAGGAATTACGAGTAAGACGGTGTATGTTCGTTCGAATAAGAAATAACAATGTACTATGCTAGAATAAAATGCATGTAATGTGTATTATGCTAGAGCCTAGAATAATATACACGCTCATTTTACGGTTATACCTCCATTTTAATAGGAAGGTGGTGAAACTACCATTACTTGATCCGTTGTTCAGAATACCCACAATTGAGCCAGGTTGATTCAGCGTTGGAAGAGACAAAAAGAATCGGCAACACCTTTAAATAGGATTTATTAATAAACAGGCTTTCCTGTTTGTCATAGAAATACTACTCCATACTTTTTAAATTTTTCTTTATAACAACAAATTGTTTGATGTCGCTGGCTACACACATCCATATTTGATACATAAGACAAATTCCCGCGGCGGAATTTCTAGCAGGTTTTAAATATCCTATTATTTTTAGTGATATAGGAGAACGTCTCAAGTATTAAAGGTCTACATTAGAAGTTAATAGGGTCGGCATATTAGTGGAAATCATGAGGACAGAGCACTCAATTTCTAATCTTCATAAAGCCTTCAAAAGCTATGACGGCACCGATATCAATAATGCGTACGGCTCGCACGTCGCTCCTATCATACAGGAATGCGTCCGTACTATTGTAGGGTTGTCGCACATTAAAAGATTAGAAACATAGGCCAATTTAAAATCTGCATTTAGTATTGCTCGCTCTCTGTGGAAATTAAAAAAGAATGTTTTTGATTTTACCTGTAAACTATGCAAAAAGACTAGTATTTAAACAAACAACGAGTCATAGTAATTATACAAACAACATAAATTTACGTTTACAAAGCTTAAATAAAATACATCTAAACCACACATAACGGTGAATGTATCAAAAGTCAGATTCAATAGTTACACTTAATTTTTATCGGCAGCCCTAGGTAGTGTGACGATGCCGCATAAGTGTTGGATTAATAATTTGTAAATATTAAATATTCATGAGTTCAAGAGCACGGGTCAAACATTTATTTTATAAGAACCGGAGAACTGTGCCCGTACTTATTATTAAGGAGATGCACATAATTATCATAACTGACTTAACGGAACAGCTTTCGGCCAGTTAATGGAGGCAGGAGGAAACATCGCCGAGATTAAATTTATTATTCTGAATGAAATATGAACTTCAACGAAGTACTATATGTATGTTAGTATAATAAAATGTTATGATTACTATATTAACGATTACACTAGAAAAATATGGTATATATCATGATAAATTATGAGTGTTCTTCCAATCGTCGAAATTAGACCACAATAAAAAAAGATCTAAATGGTTGTATTTAAACCGCTAAAGTTCGTCAATACATATTTTACCAAACAAAAAATGTATAGGAAATCCATTAATCAATAGAGGAGAAAATGGATCTGTTCTATGTTAACCGATTTAAATATGTATAGTGAAATATAAATATTGATCGTTAATAATAATCTGTAGTTAAATAACGAAATCATAAATTATTCGGTAATGAAACAAACTGTTTTTAAATACCTAATGCTACATTTTTTACGTATTAATTCGATCGGGCTTATAATCTTCAAGATCTATATTGTAATGTTAATGATACTTTCATGGCAGTTTAAATTGTGATAAAGTATACTATTTTAATATAATTAAACCTACCAGATGTAAAAGATAAAGTTCGAATGGATAATTAACTAATCTTATCAAAAACTTTTAACAATACGGCTCCTTATTTGCATTATCATATGCGGTTAAATTAAAATAAAATTAATTAAGCGATAGATATAATAACACGCTTTTTATTAATTAAATTATTTATACGACGGTTAGTTTTAACGTAGATTTAATGCCCCTTGGTATTTTCTATTAGCCAACTGTACTGTCAACAAATATACATATGTATATACTATACGTATGACGTAATAGTTACTAAGCAAAATAATAAATCAAATATATTATATTTTTTCCCCTTACGCGTCAAGCATAAACTTATACTTAATAAAAAATATATTTTTTTTTCGAAGTTAATAGGAGTCTTTTGAAGATATACACAGTTTAGAGGCGGCTAAAAATACAGGTCCATCTAATACCGGCAGATCAGGCCTGTAAGCCCGCTTGGGTATAAGGCTTTGCATAAGGATTTTATTATCAATATTATTATTACTGTCGATATTTTCTTTCCCTGAAGCCTGCTTGGCCACCATTCCACCGCTGAAAGGTTGAGAGCCAATACTTCTCTTTTATCTTCTTCGTTCTTTCTTCGCATCGATGATATATCTGGCGTTAATATGACGGCGACCACTCACCGTCAGGTGGTTCACTAGCTCTTTTGTTGACTATCTACATAAAAAACAACAAACAATAAGTTAATGCTTGACATCAACCCCACGTGAAGAAGGTGGACGCATTGACTTGGTAAAAGCCTATTAACTCATAACACGAACAGTAAACTATTACATCCGAGGATCGTTAATGATGTAGACTCAGTATCTCTGTTATCTGTACATTGTTGTTGCTTAATTTGTTAACAAAGCGTTAACAAGTCGACGAATGTATGAGTATTTGCCCTCAACGGCGCGTGATAAGTTAGCGATCGACAATTGTATTAACTGTTAAAATCACATAAATGAATATTAATCGTAGGCTATAAAACTTTCGAGCAATAAATTTAACGTCAGCCTGTGCCACTGGCTGAATTACGGTAGCATGCAGAGGTGCAATCGTAACAAATGTGGTGCGTGTGGGAAGGACATTACGAACAAACCGAACTGCTTTTTATGTTTAGATATTAGCCTAATTTTATTTGTACAATAAAAACATACTATTGATACCGAGCTATGTAATTACAATTATTATTTATAGATATAAACTTCTGTATCTATAGTATAACTATAACTATAACTGTAGTATCCTGTGTCGAATGGTATTCGCCAGAGGAACACCTAGGGCTGCACTTCGCTATCACTGCCTCACCAATACACCAACATGAGCGCGGGCACACGTCTAATCCGTACCGAGTCCTCTACTCGACTGACGGTTGACAGTTTCCCCTCTATCCGTGTACATGAGACAATGTTGAGTATCTACTAAATAAATACAAACACTACAATAACGATTTTAAGTATGTAATGAGACAACAGACACTGTAACTGTATATACGATGACCATAGCAATGTAAGACTAATAATGGATTTATAAAAATTAAATCGCTAAAGCAAAAACGGTAAACCCATAAAGTAAGTTATAAATCAAAAAGGTTTGTTATTATTAAAAATTATACTGTGTCAGGAGGAAACATTTGAATCTTCAATAGAATGATAAATAATTTGTGAATTTATCAATTCAAAATATTTTTGTCATACAAATTATTTTATTTCATCCTTTATTATTATAAATGTGAATGTAAGTTTGTTTGTTATGTGTTCACGCCAATACTACGCGACCGATTATCATGAAACTTTGGACAATTATTCTTAGAGGTGTTAAAAAAAATATAGGATACTTTTAATAAAAAAAATATAAAAAAATGTAATGATCTTTTATATTTATTTAAGGGCTTCAACGCGAGCGAAGCCGCAAGCAATACATGTTTTCCGAAATTACCTGTAACAAATGAAGCCGTTACCGAATAAAGATTATACAAACAATTCCAATTAATCAAGTTAACTAAAATTTTCATACTCGTCAGATAACTTCGGCATAGAAATAAAAAATCCAGGATTAAAAAAAAACATCTTTAATACACCGATTAGTTCACTAAAATACCTACAAATATTTACAAAATTTATTTAGGGCAGACGATTTAATCCAATCGAAATTTCCAAGTTTAATCGGTTTATATTTTTATATAAAAATGTTTTCTTATTGCTCGTAAAATATAAGCTTCATTAAAATCTCAACGTAGTCTCGAACACAAACAAATTGTCATAAAAGCAATATCTTTTAACACTTACTTACTTATTGGCTTGTGGGCGGAGGGCGCGTGGCGACCACTGGCACGCGACACTAAGCCACCTCATATGTGGGTAGTGAACGTGACTTTTAAAATGTAAAACGCAAACAACCCTCGATTTACTTCAAGAACAATTGTGCTGAAACCTCTTCTAGATCTATCGGCGATTGTAATTTGTTTCTAAGATACATTATATTTAGACAGTGAATTAACAATAGAAAAAAATTATAGAACTTTTCTTTGGTTCAACTTGGTTTATACGTATCGTAAAGTAAATATAAGGCAAATTCCTATATTACAAGCATAATAATATACTTAAAATAGATGTATGTATAATGTACTAATGTTGTGGTAGCGACCCTGAATTTTTTCAGTGACTTGACCGCCCAATAGTTCTAATTGTTCGATACTGTAAATTTCAAGAAAGTGTAATATTTGTTATACCGAAAACATCTAATGTGTAAAGATTATGTAAAATTAAACACGCAGCCTTAACAATAAAACAATCTCTATCAAAAAATCGTCCATAGAAATATCTACGTAAGCAAATCTAAGCAATAAAAATCTAAAAATAATGCTTGTTGACACATAATCTCCCACAAAACAAACACAAAAGGCTCGTAACTTCTGTAATGACGACAATAATTTTATGGTTATGACAGGTAAATGATGTGTGGACAAAGTAAAGGTATATTAAAACGCATCATATTAACAGGAATTTTCAGTTTGTCGTTAAGATGTAAAGAAGTCACATATCAGTGAATGATATAGGGCGCAGAGAGCGGCGAGCGTCGGCCGGCCGCGGCGCCGGCGCCGGTCGCGCCAGCGTTTTGTTGACTTATGGCCCTTGTAATGTATCGCAATGCCTCTATCGCTCATGAATATTTGTCGAATAAACCTACATGTATACATATATAATTATTGATATCCATCTCCACATCTAATACTATATTAATTATTTTTAACATTACTTTATGAGATTTGACTAAACATCGTTAAACAAATCACGACAATATAAAGACGTATGTGAAACTCGTTTTTTTTAAATATTTTGTTCAATTACCTTTTATGCTTTACATAATTTTAATATCATCACATCATGATTATTTATATTGATAATGCACTCCTTATTTAGTCTAAATTTTCTTTTGTATAATTTCCTAAAACCAGAAAATTTGCTCTGAGCGCATACGATATTACGAACTTCATTGATTAATAAATAAAGTCTTCATACAGTGAAAATATTCAACTTTACAAATAGACTTTCTGGAGTTTTTTGCCATACTCTGAAGACGCACAATGCAGTATGTGTAAACACGTAAAATAACAAACATACTAGTTTAAAATTAAAGTCTCAAGTAGATGCAAGAATATGTAAACATACTTTAAAGCTATAAATACATCACAACGGCTATTAAATTTGAGTATTGCACAGTAATTATTTTATTTTCGTAAATGAAATCGGACGGGCGCGGGCGGTCTAATAAGCGCATTAGGGATGCTATTAACGGGATCGAAACATTCCGAATGGAAAGGCCTCGCTGCGGGCTTGGAATAACTTATCACTCGATATTAATTCAGAACAACGATTTCACACTGAGCTATTAAGAAACGTACTCGGCTCAATTTTCCCTGTAAATATTATTCTAACAATGATTTCGCTTTGGAATATCACTATAAAATATCTAATAAATTATTGTAACCGTAAGCCGGCATAATGATTCCCTCCCTGGGCACACTCGCTTCACTAACCTCCCGCCGTAATAAAATTAAAAAATAATGGTATAACACTTAAATAAATTACATTTATGCTAACCTCTATCTGAAGTTTCGTTAATAGTCACAATTTAATGTAATAATACACATAATTCTACCTCGTAAACTGGATCTTGTTTGTTGTCGATTAAAGTGTAATTTTTTTACCTGTATCAAATTGACGCGAAGTCAACCCAATCTCAACTCACCGAGTCTAATAAAATACATTCAGTGTAGTCATTAAAAATATATTTTATCGCGTTTTAAATATTTAGATATTCATCTGGAGAAAGTTACGTTTAATTTGGTTCATTACCAGCTCATAGGATTAGGATCGTCGTGAAATCAAATCCGTTGTGGATTTGGTAGGTACCTACTTGTACTCGTATCTCCTTTGACTTAAGACTTCGATAAAGCGCGTATTCGGCCAAAAGCATTTTAACACGATTACTATAAAATGTTTAATTCCGGATCAGATAAATACCTGTGAAATACGGCATTTTTCTCTCTTAAGACCCTCGTCTATAGGTCCTTCTCATAAAATGTAAAACCATAAAAATATATCGATTACCACCTTAGATAAAGATAGATAGCTCTCCTATAAAATTACCTATGCTCGGTATGGACAAGTTGTGACTAAAATGTTCATCGTTTGTTTTAAAATTCAAATACGTTGCAAATAACATCAAAATTCCTATTTGAAAAAATCTTTCTTATTCCTTCGGATATCGATAGTTCACAATTATTATAAAGGTAGACATGAACGTATAATTTTCTTTTGGTTACTTTTTAACCGATTTCATAAAAAATTACGAAATTTTGTTTTCTTTTGTTTTATATACGTTACTTTATAACTTTTTACTGGGTGTACCGATATGGATGGTTCTTTTTCTGTTGGAAAACCGGTGCTTATTATGCAGTCCTATTTAAATTTAAGAGATATCTGAGTAGTAGTTTTTGAATTATCCCTGATAATGCGCATCAATCAGAATATTTAATTCGGCGGATTTAAGTCGTTTTTTTTTGTACCACCAAAACCATTAAGTTAATGTTTGAGTATCATTACAAATGGAATACATAAAATATTATTCCACTCGGAACGTTATTTAGTATTAACAAATATTAAATAATTTCAATTGAACTAATAATTTAAACCAAATATATTCAAAATTTATGGTCATATCTAAGTGTTGATTTAAATATTGCACAGATAGAGCAGTGTATACAATCACCTGCAAGCAGTATTAAACATAAATATTATTTATACTGTTAATAAATATTGTAATTTGTTTTTACACCTATTCGATTTATGACTATAGTAGTATTTCGAAAACTAGTTATGGTCGTACAAATTCTTGGTAAATTGAGCACACCATTGCTCTAAAGGGCTTTACTAATATAATACTTCTAACCAATTCTACGTAACCGTATAAAAAGTAAATTGAATCCAAGTGAAATCGAAACAAAAACGTATGCAGTTGTAAGTCCATTAAGAGACGGTGTCGTGCGGTTTAATGAGGTCGATACGTCTTCCCGTGTGCATTATGAGATCAAATGAAGGGTCAAAATCATTAAATTATTAATTTACAAGCGTGCTCAATTAAACTGAATTTACATATCCACTGCAACATGATTTCTTCAATAAATATGGTAATGTATTAAAGTACGTTTCCTACTTCGTATGTTTAAGTAAACGATACACTGTAGAGTACACATAACCAAGTCATATATTTACGTACGGAACTAAAAAATTTTGAATCGTAACATGAGCCATAGTCCAAGCTTATATTTATTAGATATGTATTTCTAACGGCAGTCATATTTTTCTTTTAATGGACGTGACGATTTTGTCAATTACACTGTGACGTAAAATTCGATGTTACTGAAATATGATATACGAATAAATACGTACCTACTTCGTAACAGCTATTTTTAAAACTGATACCGACTGTATACGTATTATATGAACCTTCCAGCAATATAATATTAAGATGAAGGTATTTCTATGCAATTTTATGTTTTATTTATATTTTTCTTACCAGAATAAAAATATATGCAAAAAATCGAATTTCCGTTTACAAATTAAAATTAAAGTTGAATTTTCGCTGATTTTATGTCTCAGACTAGAATTTCCTGAAAAATGTAATTAATTCACCAATCCCATACAGTCCGTTTGTTAAACTAAGTAACCTAGTTAGGTGATACCAATCAAGCTAGACATTGACGGCTGGCAAGTAGTGCACGTCGTGGCTGCGGTGGGTACCGAGTACTAATTGCGGATCAGGCGATGTTCACATAAATATAATCCGTTGTGAGCGGCTCCGCTCATTTGTACGCGGCCGACGGTTGTCATGTAGCCGTATTAATATCGATGAATAAGAAATTCGTTATGGATGGGCTACAAGGCTGGTTATTACTGCGCCGATCTGCCGCTCACTGCGCTCTGTCTGATCGCTACCATTCTCGCTGTCGTCTACAGTCTTTTTATCTACTTATTTATATTATACCTCGCCGAACGACGATCATTACTCACTTCATTTACTAACTAATAGCTGCTAGCACAATTATTATAGATCATCACTTTTATACGTAGGCTTGTTTGATTTATACTTTTATAAACACCGAATTGAAATTTTGGACTTCTGATCTAACAAATTACCACAAAAAGTACCTACTATTCTTTGGTAAATTAAGTTACTGCTTTTATGCAAAACATATCTCTTATAAAATCTTTGTGTATGTAATTGTTTACCCATCGTCCTAGGTGAGTGGTATCGTAGAATGTAATGCGACACAATACGACCACATTACCAATCATACTGATTAAGGCGACAACGCAGGACACGAAAGCATGCAACGACTATTTGATATTTTCGCGCCAGGTCGACTCGAGTCGCATTGTCGCGTTTCTGGTTCACCTAGCACGACGGGTAAACTGTATTCATTTACAATACATGGAATCTTTATATTTACCCATTATAACTTAATGCTTAACTACTATTCTACTAATGGTAAGCAGAGATATTGGATAGTACAGCTAGAAATTTGAGTCTAGCGATATCGCAATCTCTAAGTTACATCATAACTTGCGTAACATTACGTTACATCGCACGGTATTCTTATTTCAGCAAACAAACCGACTTAAATTTATTGTAAAAAATTAAAAACACAGCACTCCCCACAAGTTATTTCAAAATTATGTATAAATCAAAATTATTCACATTAGAGAACTGGGTTGGCCAGGCAAACCTAATCAATTCCAAACAAAATAATATTCTGATACATTAGTAGACAATACAACAACGTAAGGCACCGAACTTGGATCTTAATATGGAACGTATCATGATCGTAATTAAACAGTATATCGGTGAGTCGAACAGTTGTCGGTACGTGTGCAATGCAAGCCACATCAATGCACGGAGCCACCGTAGCGGGAGATCAGCTACAGTTGCGATAGATCGCGTCGGACACGCGGGGGGTCCCGGATCCATCACGACCCGAAACAGCCCAAAGATTATTATACTCAGTAATCGATAACCGATGGACGTCGTATATTGTGTCGAAGTGTTAGCACAGACTGAGGCATATCTGTATCGGAATGATAGATGTATGGTGAGGCAAGGAAATGTACAGAGGGGCAGTTAAATTTATTTTCTGTGTGAAAGAAAGTTGGTATCATTCTATTTGCCGTATCTACTTTAATACTATTTAAATTTAATTTAATGTATAGTTTTATCTATCTGCTTAGTAAAATCTATTTATAACGGTAAACTAGTTAAAAGAAAAATATTTCCAAATACTTATAAACATCAGTAGACAGTTTTTCTCTACTTGTCTATTGAATATATAATAACAAGATGACATGATGATAATAGCGACTGAGGCATAAGATTAAGTAATAAGACATCTTAAACAAAAATGTCTGAATATCGGAAACCATCAGTAGACAGCCAGACCAGCTAAAGTTCTCTCATTGTTCGATAACTTCAAGTAATTGGAAACTTAAAATCTATAATAATTTGTTAGAAAAAAATTCTCGTCATCAATAGGTACTCTTTAAAACCTTATACCAACAAAATAGTTCAAAACTCAAACCTAAGTAGATAAAAACAAAGGTTAAGTTGATTTCACATAAAATGAACGGAGCATTTCAATTAATATTTTCTTAAAAACAAAAAGATATCTCGCGTTATTAATAGAGAATAATCGATGAACATTAACTGAAATTAATTTAATCGGGTATCGGTCGGGTCGTGTCGTGAGCGGCGTAGCGGCTCCGTATGGTCACAGTGTAACAACTTACAGTAGCTTCAAACAATAAGAAAAGTCATCGTTTAAACAGCGGCGTTTTGCAAATCGTTATTAACGCATTATTACTATTATATGCACATTTTAACAAAAGCAGTAACTAACTACACTGCAAAATTTTTATTCTAAATCTATTCTGTACATATCATAAATCTTTAATTAATCGCTGTATGTACATGGCAAATATATGTAAGTTCATAAAGGGGGGCCTTTCTGTACGCAAAAGAACCCAAAACAATGTTTTTTCATTTTGTTTGTTTGTTTGTTCACGCTAACCTCAGGAACGGCTCATCCTAATTGAATGCAGATTTTGGTGTTTAATTTACGTAATGAACATATGATAAACAGTAACTCCAATGTTATATGAGAACGCTCTTAGATTATAAGAATAATGTAAAGAAAATTTAGCTGTTAGGAGCGTGACCCAACTTCGACTCCTCTAAGATGGTCAGCTTGTGATAACTGTCCTACATCTTACCATGTTATGTTACTGTTATGATCGGAATTCACTCGACTTTGGCCGGTCGATCGTTCACGTCGTGACTGCCGCGATATATGCCGCCAATAATAACCAATTATTATCAAACCATTATAATAAATGTAATATCACATTGCATTGGGGCCGTATTATTAGAACAATCCGGATATTCCATACACAGCGTAATTTAAAGTAGATAACACAAGTAAGTAATTTTGTTGAATGATTGGCCTCAACCAATTAATAGCTCACTAAAGGGCATGGGTACAATCATTTGCTGAGGAGACCCAAAGAATTTTGCGCACCACTGCAAACTAGTTAACTGAGTTTTTAATCTCTTCGAAGCAATGTTTAGGAAATTTTTAAAACTAGAGTCACCCATCTATCTACCGACCACGCCCGCAATAGCATAACTCAATCGATCAACTAAGATCGACACAAGCCGTCGGACTATGACCACTTAAACGGTTAATATTGTTTATACCATTTTAAAGAGCAATTTAGACAGCAGTATTGAAATCTAACTATAAACCTAGGTTATTATTGCGAATAATTACGTAACCAGTTCGGAAGCTTCGATCATTTATCA
Source organism: Carystus phorcus (assembly GCA_018248895.1). Lineage (NCBI taxonomy): Eukaryota > Metazoa > Arthropoda > Insecta > Lepidoptera > Hesperiidae > Carystus > Carystus phorcus. The sequence continues at coordinate 13,028 of DWJN01000119.1, forward strand.
GCTAATAAATAATGACTATGAGTTTCCAATATAACAGTTGTGCTTAATGGAAGTTATTGTTATGCCTGTCCTTTGAACACCATATAGTCTATGTATTTACTTTGTAATGATAATGTTAAACATATTTTAAAACAACAATACTACTTTTAAAATTATACTTATACGTTCATTGTTATGTTAGACTATTAAGCGCCTTTGTTTCCGATAAATATAAATCGCATTGAATTACTTTATTAGCTTTTGAGATTAGCAAAGGCAAAAAACGTCAGAGAAACTAACATGAAACGTCGGAAAATGATTCTGATGGGATCGACGGGGGATGATGTGAATAAATCCGTACCTGGCGTGAATAAGTTGATAAGTCGACTTGCATATACATATATATTTTATATGCATAATAGTTATTAGTTTATTAGTTGTTTAATTCATAGTGATCTGAAAAATCAAAGCAAATTAATACACATTCACTTAAAAAAGTATTTATTAACATAAAATCAGAATTTACAGATGAAATTTAAGCTTAAAAGTGGTTGCCCAGAAAAAGTGCATTTTCAACTTATTAATTTATTCACGCCTTAGTTTTTCTTTAATATCTACTTGAACAAGTAATTAGTTAGTTACATAACATTATATATTAGGACTACTGAAAGCGACTTTTCAAAAACACGTTTTGAAATAATAAATACTAAAAATATTATTGTTTGTAACAAAAAGTAATGATAATAATAATCATTGCCTACTTTTTTAACCGATACGATAGACTGAATAAAATGTTTAGGAATTGAAAAGTTATAGTTGACTCATGAATGGTATTTCAGAATTTTGGGTTTTGTCTACTTGAATCATGATTCCTGACGCAAAATGTCTGGATACTTGTTTAAAATACTGTTTGACTGTCATTAATAAGTAGCCAGAACTTGACGTAAATGCGAGCATATCTCATGTTGATTGTTATGAAAGCGTTGTTGAGCTCACTTAAGATCATTATTGTATACCCGTAATTGGTTTTTGCATCGTCCAATAAAGCAGGTAATGATGGTAGCCGGAGCCGTTTACTTAGCTTAGAGCTTACGTCATTCGCTCATAGAGCTGCAGAAGTAATAATGGTGTTTCCATTTTAGACTACGATTGACCCAGTTCACCTATGGGCTTGGCCGCCACGACGCAATCTCTGACCATAGCACAAAGCACTTAAAGACGATAAAATAAATGATAAATGCCTTTCCAAAGAAAACAATTCAATCTTTTAATAAATTGGGTTTGTTGACTGCACAAAAGGAACAATGACACGTTACACTTCATACGTTTTAGTAGTAGACACGTCGGAGTAACTTATCGAATAAAACAAACTCCAAACGTGAACAATGATATGGTGTACGTCCAGTTGTTACGTGTAGTTAGTAGCACTGAGGCCGCTTTACACTATTCGACTTCGTCTTGGCCGACAAAAAAACCGGTTCAAATTCTTAAAGTAACTAAAAATTCCAAAGCCATGTTCTGTGTATAAAAAATATTTAACGGCTAATGAGGAATATAGGTGTACGATTAATAATTTTTATTAAAACATATTGTTGCTTAAAGTTAATAGAAAGAACTTCACCATATACTTATTACGCAAGTCTAGTTGTCCTACCAAAGCATTATATTATAAATAAAATTATATTAGTTTACTACTGCACTAAATATAATTGAACCCTTTATTTTTTGTAACGAAATCGTGTATTATAAAAGAGATGGTGATTGAATCAACGCGAGCTATAAAGTAAGTGGACGACATGCGTGTGGCCTACGTTACGGTCACAATGCCCCACTGATATAAAGAAAACATTTTTTATTCAAATCCCACCATCATTACATAACGGCAGATCATAATATAGGTTACCGCATTACAATAGTCGTCTATTTATCACTATTGTGCTTTGAACTTACGTATAGCACGGATCGAAGCGTGAGGTCAAACAAACAATGTACATTTAAATTCAATATTGCATATAAATATAACAAAATCTTAAAGAGACGTTTTTGAATATAAATTATTTTCTCTTTTCAAATGTTTATTGTAAAAATAGAAATCAGTACCTGATCTCGTTAATGTTACTTTATTTAAATCTCTTATAGTTTTTACGATACTTTTAAAATAGTTTGTTTTCTACTATAGACATATACATATGTATATACTTTAATGAATCTATTTTGTATTAAGTTTAGTTGTCCTTTATAGACTCCCAAATGTCTTTAGCTACTTTGTTCAGAATTCTCTGAAAAAGGCTATAAAAAAGATAAGTGTTTTCCTAAAAAAATATACATACCTATCTATAATTATAATAAATACCGTCAATTTAACGTTATTAAAACTACACATGGACATAATGTTCAAAGTATGTCTACACCTCAAAAGGACAGAGCTTGCAACAACCTAAACGTCAGCAGAACAATTAAACAGATTAATGAACACGGGCCGTGCACGTAGCTCCAGAACCATTTCATCTGCCATAAATCAGAGCGATATGCTGACACGCTTGGTAGTGTTCCTAATTAATTAGGAACATCAATGGAGCCGATTCGATCGGATCCACGAATTCAATAACGAAATGATTACAAAAGACTCCACTTCGTGGCGTTCGTAATATTGGAGAAAATCCGTTTCAACTAATAAGCTAATTACAAGGTAAGGATTTCTATAGTATTTTTGAAACTGGTTCGAAATATTGGCCTACAAAATATTTGTCACGAGTATTTATATCCATGTATGACTATAAAAAAGGTAATCTATACTAATATATAAAGCTGAAGAGTTTGTTTGTTTGTTTGATTGATTCTTTTAACGGGCTAATCTCAGGAACTACTGGACCAATTTGAAAAATTATTTTAGTGTAAGATAGTCCATTTATAAACGAAGGCTATAGGCTATAGAACATCACGCTAAGGTGACTAGGAGAGAAGCAGCAATAAAAATATTGCGAAAACGGCATAATTTTGAGCTTTCCATGCGTGCGCTGAGTAAACGGTCAAAGTTACTCAAAAATCATGTATTACAAGATCGTTCCCCTTTAAAAGATCGAAATAAAAGTCCGCGATAGCATATTTCTAGCTTTTAAGGTTAACCCACTATAACCATTCTTATGGTTATAAAAATTGTTCTTAAATAATAATTTATATGGCAAAACAACGTTTGCTGGTTCATCTAGTTATAATAACAGTAATGAGCCAATGCTTCTTAGGGGTAGTTAATTTAACCTATTTTTTTTATTTCGCTACCGTTATTCTACCGGTATTATTTTACTCAAGATTACTTTTGAATATAAAACTCTATTCCACTGATTATAACTTGCTATTTTGCTACACGCGCGGGAAGAAGCCTTCCTCGAACTCGAGATATTTTTTTGATACCGAACATGATAAAACGCCTAAATAAAAGTATATTTTTGTAAGGGATTCTGTATACTTTTTGCACCGGTAATGATATTGGTTTGTGCTAGTATAGTCAACAGCTTTCAGACCCTGCTGCATGTATCATTGAAAAATATTCTTGAACTTTGATTCAGTTATAAGTTTTTTTTACTGCAAACCGTTTCTTATCAAAATTTACTTAGCTTGGACGTGACGTAGTAGCCATGATTATGATTATCCATTTAATTTGACGACCCGCGTGGCGTTATGGTCACCATGCTGGACCGCCATCCAAAGGGTCCTGGGTTCGATTCCCAGCGAGGCTAAAATTTGAATGATAAATTTAAGTTTCAGTTTTCGGTCTGGGTGTGTGTATAAATATTCCAGTACACTGTTTCGGAATCGTGGTTAAACATCGAAGAGAAAAACGGCGAAAGAATGAAGGTCTGATAATAGAATCATCAAATATTTTTCCAGTACAACCTACCAACATCCACAGCAATTTATCTTAATTTACGAGTTCCATACATAATACTAACGTAGTATTAATTACTAGTTATACAAGCTCTAATTTATCACCGACGGAAAGTAAAAGTAATATAAACAATATATCTACTATTTTTTTTAGAATGAAGCAGTAATCAACAAATTTAGAAAATTTTGAAATTCAATTATTATAAAAAATATGTAAAGATCTCAAAAAGTCGATCGAGTTAAACAACATTGGGCGTGGTGACGCTTAGTGGCACTGGTGTAAAACTTTCTTGAGCTTGAGCACAATGTCTCTAGTAATGTCAACTTATATATTACAATTTTATGCTTTCTTCTCTTTTCACAGCATACCAATGGTGCCTTTCTTCAACACCAAACACCAACGTGATATCTATAGGCGATATTGACCATTTGCCATCATGTAACTCATCTGCTTGTTTCTCGGCCAATTACAAAAAAAAACAGAATATTTAATGCAAGTCTTATGCCATGAACTTTATCAGGATTTCCCGATAAATTTCTAGTCTAAATTTAGTCGTTATCTTCTGTGCAACTAGGTCGGTATAGCAACATGAACATTAAATGTAATAGTATATTTTACAGAAAAGTTTCTACAGTGACTTTCGATCCATATGATCGTCATCCTATAACAAAGTTCCATTGAATATTTGCAATCAAAACCGTGTCGCGATAGCTTGATTCAGAGATCTTGCCATATGTAGAGACCGTGTTAATTATCCATTCACATATGCCATACTCCTCTATTCGTCATATTTGTATCTACCGATTACAAATACATAGGCTCCTTTATTAATAGCTTTCATTAATCTTCGTTTATCTTTGTACAATTTCTCGTCATATATCGCTCAAATTTAAAAGGGACTACATGGGACACATCGGTTTCCGAATAGAAATCATTCAAACCGGTGCACATGGGTACATCCAGTAAAAAGTTGTCAAGTAACACACATAAAACAAATGGAGATAAATTGAGAACCTCTCCTTTATTTAAGTCAGTTATTATTGTTGGTAGTTATAAAGTTGAAACACATACTTGAAGCTGCTGTCGTTACACACAAACTACGACACACTATGGAAGAGCAAGGTCTCATAATATAACATCCAATGCTATCAACTATTTTTGGATGACTGGATATCGTAAATAATGTTAAAAGTCACCCGATTGATGAGTGACAAATCACTCGGTTCGTAATTATTTTCACACTTACTGTGACAGTATAAGCAAACCCAAATTAAATTTAGACGGCTCAGACATAACGGCAAAGGAAACCTTCGAAAGCATCGTCAAACGATTGGATTAATCAATACAATTTCCTTCTTTGTAAAATACTGTTATGAAGGGAAATAAGTAAATCTGTGTTCATATTATAATTAATCTGTATTTACAAATAAGGACAATCTACACTCTTTCAAATACCTTTACATGAATGAGAAGGAAAGTAGCAGAAAGAAAAACAGTTAGAGGGGTACGAGAAAGACAGAAAAGGTTCAATCATTACATTATTAGCTTGTAAGTGGCACCTTAGATTCCAGTTGCTTGCTCGGTGAAGTACGACTCAATGTTCCGTCCCGGTATCCTCGACACGCTATCACTAAACCTTTCCATATTCCTTCATGTAGCACAAATATCCTAAAACATTCCCCGATTCCAAGAATTTTCGCTGAATATAATCGACTACGTACCAAATCAAAGGATCTTGACATATTCCACGAACCAATATCATCTCTAAAAAAATAATAATTCAGCATTCAACTAATTTAACTTAAACATACTTTTACTTTTACACCTTCATTTGTAATTTGTAGTCTTAACTCTAACAACAATAAATTAATACACTCTGTAACGAATGCTGTTCACACCTGTAAGTCGTGTCATTATAATAGTGACTGATCAAAATTTTACTCGTACTGTGGTTAACAAAGCAGTGGCAGCCATTTCACGTAACGTCATTGAACGTGTTAACTCATATTACAACATAAATTACAAATAATGCTGAATTATGTAACGTATAATTTTAACGGATACTCTATACTACAGATATTTTGTAGATAAAAAAAGATTTTAAAAATGTAAAAGGATATAATACAACAGGATGTTGTCATTACAGAATGAATGAAAATAACTGATCAGTATATATTTACATAACATTTGTTTGAATAAGACTATTATTATTAGGGACATTTTTAACGCCAAAATTTCTGTCTGTGCGTTTGTTTCCGCATTAAATCTCAGAAATGGCTTAACAGATTTAGACGCCGTTTTTACAGACTTCTAGGAGCAATCTTATTTTATCTATATTGTTTCAATTATTTCATAAAGTGAGATGTCATTTTATACAGCCCCATATTTACCTATGTATTGTGAAAATAGGTACCTACTAAGATACAGAATTCCCGAAGGGAAATAAGGGCGGATACTAACATAATAATAATCCTGCTCTACTTAATTTAACTCCGATCTAGCCACCTGTTCATGTCTATAATCATTTCTATAACTTGCAAGCATATCCTTTAAATGAAACACTAATATTTCAGGCATCTATACGTGGTCATATAATAGCTCTTGGATGTGGTGCTGTTAATAGAATTTAATTGCGCTTTTCAATCGCGATCTGTAGTTCTCGAACAGGTTTTCCATGACAATATAACAGAGCATAAATCGATATGCAAATAGCATAATAAAGCGCCTATTACTAGTAAAAATAGTAATGGCACTTTTATACTGACAGGAGCAAAGTAATACATGGTGCTCGCCATTAAAACGTCAAACGGAGAGAATGCTTTATCGAGTGGATTCTTATTAAAATAAGTTCAGAGATAAAGGCAATAAAATAAATCCTATCAGCTATCTACTATCGGTGCTACTGAACTTATATCCAGATCAAAAAGTGCTGAGTTAGAACATCGATCAAAGTAATTTTATTCCAATAATAAATATTCTTTCTAAAACCATTGCCACAGTTAAAGCTATCACATTACTAATGAGGTGATATTATGTTAATTATTATGGAAATTAATACTATGAAATAAATTTATGTTGTACGAACGAACTTTATTTGGCAATTTCCTTTTTATTTCATTTTTCAAATGTAAATTAAATTAGATCCTTGCAAAAAAGTAATGTTTACTGTGGCTGAGACATGATAATCGTAAGGCAATAACAATAAAATGAACTTCAAGAAAATGTAACGACAAATATAACAAAATTATATTTGTAGTCTAGAAGACCTTACGGTATAGTTCAGCTTGCAGTAGTTGCAATGATACCGCGACTTTCTGTATCAGTCTTCCCGTTAATGCACACGAGCCGGCTTGTTACGTGCATTGTGTGGCGTCGGCCGCCCGATGATACATTATTTTTATAACAATAAATCGTTGTAAGTAAAGCACCGACCGCGCCGGTGGTCTCATGCTATTCGCCACACGATCGCTCGGTGTGTACTCTCGACTTAAGACTTATAACAACAATTCAAATTCAGGTTGGTCTTTATTCAGCTAGCGCGCACTTCTTATTTTAATTGTCGAGGGTCAGCGTAAGCTACTTCGAGAAAATAAACATACTATTTCTTGTTTAAATATACGACGAATGTTCCAACTGTTGTTGACACTAATAATTTACAATAGTAATTAAATTTGTTATTACATATTTTGAAGTAAATTAACTTTGAGAATCTTCTTACACTGTTCAGGTTTAAGGTACCGTTTATTTGCTTCTTTCCATACTTAAACCTATAAATGTATGAATATAGAAATACAACATTAGACATTAGTCAAACGTCATCTAATATTCAATAATTTATTTGTTATATATAACACATAATCCAAATTACTCATAAATATATCATGTAAATGCGGCCATTATACTTTCATATTTAATTTCGCGCTAATATTATAAATGATGACTTCTGAGAAACATGAACATTGCCAGCAATCAGAAATCAATATACTTAAATAAATTAATTATAGCCCGTACGGATAATGTTAATAATTTTTGCAGAGCGACATATACTAGTAGTCGTCTTTCAAAAATAATAATTACATTGATTTAAGGCTAAAACAACAAGGAAAAAAAAAATAACAGCAGTCGTATATTTTTAAATCAAGTCAGTCCTCTTTAAACTATCTGACACATCCTAGTGTCGGAGAAACCCTCTTATAATTGAACCCTTTTAAGTATAAAAACAAGTTCAGGTACTTTTAAAATGTATTTATTATTTATACACAGATACGATCTATCACTAATATAAAGATTAATATGGCTGGGTATCTTATAACAGTTTGCTCTGATAGCGGCCGTAAAAATTAATAGTCTGTGACACGAAGATATTCAATTTGCTTTTTAATTACTAAAATAATAGCTGATACGAATCGTGTGACAAACAGATATCTCGGATATCATTTTGTATGATTTCTTATACATAAACAATTTCTTATAATCTTAATCTATTGGAAAAGGCGTACCTACTTAACGAGTGTAAGTTAATATAGATAGAATACGGGATTTCTTACTTGTCTTGGTAGATATGTTTATATAAATACATCCCTAGACAATTCAATGTATAATAGTAAATGCAAAATATTTCTCCGTCATTTAAGATATTTACAAAATTTTATAAATATTATCATTGTACTCGTGATATTTAGGTTAATTATTAATAAGTTACGCAATAGAAATACAATCGGGGAGATCACGACTCCTGAAGATCTTCTTCATGAAAACTATTAAAAAAATACACTTGTCATCGTGATACGAAACTCATGAAGTCAATCTAGAAATCTGAAATATGTATGTGCTTAGAAATACTATAACCTGCATGTGTAGATTATGAATGGATAATTGAAAAATATTACGTCAACCCACACAGAATTTTCGGAACTTAGATTTTGATATTGTTTGTTTACCAATTATATTAGGCACTGTTTATCTCTCAGAAGTATTCCAATAAAGGTATCCCAGAAAAACGTAATGTAATTTAATCATACAAACTTATTTCATTACCACAGCAAAACATGTAAAAGCAACTTACATTAACAACAAATTGGTATCAATAAGTTGAGACGCTCTTAAGCTATGCGCATTTTAAACTACCTTTGAGCGAGAACGTGTAGTAAATATCTAGGTAGTGTGAGTAATATCACTAACATGGCTCTAAATTAATTTAAACTGGCTCATTACTGATCGCTTTCTTCCTATAACTTTGATTTTAAAGCCACCGAATCACAATTTTATGTCAACTTCTACATCACATTTTATTTTAGAATACCGTTAAGCGGAGACACTCGATCACTTAAATAACAGAAGCCTATCTATTCTGTGATTTGGAGTCGAGATATGTAATTTGAATGTATTTATTACGTAAATACACAATTAAGAGAGCCAATAACACTGAGTATTCTCTTAATCAAATGTCAGATTTAGTCAATTTTAAGTTTAATAATAGCGTTCGGTTAATCCGATATAATTTATTGCTTTAAGAGTTACTAAACAAGAATCGGGGAAGCGTGTGTAACGCACGAGGTAGATTCAAACCAGTGCAAGCTTAGCGCCTGGTTGTATGCTACTTACCGATTTTAGTACACAATTATACCAACTTTATAATAGAAATAGACAACGTACCTTATCCTATCGATCAAGAATTCTGATTCCTCCCAAGAAGTTAAATCTTTTTATGAACGCGTATTTTTAGTTTATAGTCTAGACAGTGACGTCCCATAAAATCTTCAGCCTCCTTAATGATGACGGAAACCATTTGAATCCAGAAAAGATCTATTTGGATTAGATTAAGCAAGGTTTTTTTTCAACAGAACAAAAACATAAAATAGCTTGGAGATATCAAAAGTAATTCAACTTGACATTTCTTATAAAGCCTCATTAGTAAACTTATTTTTATCAACACTTTTTATTCGAAAAACACTTACAAAGCTTCCAAGATATTCAAAGCTATAATTCATTAGAGTGTCACTGAGCGGTGCGTACGAGTCGGCTGATGGACCATTACTTGGGATGACGGCGCGCGTGCCCGCGTGTCTTGCCTCAACCTCCACAATTACACCTACCCTGCCCCCCGAACTGTTGCCTGCACCGACGTCACAAGGGAATCTCGAGATACCAACGCAGGTCCCACTGAAATGGAAACGCCGCACCCGCCGTTGCTTTTAAATAGGAAACGACACGTTTATCCAATTAGAAATTCACCATATCTTTGTAATAGTTGAAGAGGAAATTTGAGCAATCAACTTGCAGAGCGCCTCGGCGTTCCTATCACAGTTTATTCAATTGAGCTCGTAATGAAGTTATGTGAGCTATGCACTGTATGAAACAAGTGAACTATATTTAGCTTTATTGACAAAATAATTATAGCAAACTATCTACAAATAACTCCTAGACTTTAACCTCATTTAACATTTACTAAGGGTAGTTTTCTACATAAGTTATACATATGTATATGCATGTAATTTTATAGTGAATACCTATTTAAACATCTTTTGGGATAAAATCTCAAAAACCAAAAATATAAATAGAAAACAGGAGTGTAAAAAGTAACTTTAATTTGAAAAGTATTACTGAAGGCTATTGCCTTAACCTTATTAGTTATTACCCTAGTAAATGTTCAGCCGTGTTTTAAAAAAAAACATGTGATTCTTAGATGTTTATTAAATTATTATGCTTCTAAAGAACAATATTGCTAATTAAATTTTTAATCACTACTTACAATTTCTCTGAAAACAACAAAACATCAAATTGTTATATTTTACAAATTCCAGGGTTGTCGTACCCCCGAAAACATGGGAAAGATTGTTCAGTAAAGTTCATATTCTTTAATGTACAATAAATTATTTGAAATAAACAAATTACAATATAAAGCTTAGATATTTATTCAAGTTTTCAACCAGATTATTGTTTACTGTGAAATATTATTTAAATTGTTAATAAATACCAATGTGGCAAACAAACATTAAATTTGATGTATTCGTATTATTAAAATGAAACCCACATCGTAGTTTTCAAATAAATATGGTGTCAAAAGTAAGTAAGCTCAATGAGTATAATAGGAGCGTGTCGAGTGTCTAGCCGAGTCTAGCCGGTAGTGGCAGCCGGAGGAAGTGGCCGTTCATGTGGCGGGCAAGGGCCGCCCGGCCGCCCGGCCGTCGCGCGTCGTGTGCCCGGCGCGTGGCCTGGCCGCATGCTGCGGGCCTAGCAGCTAGTTGGGTATTGTCTACAATGCCTAACTATTTATATTACCTGGCTGCATACAATACTCGACCCCTTATTACAGATTGTTGGATGATTAATATACGAGTAGTCTAAGTTATAAAATTTTACAATTCAGAATCGAAAAGCTGCTAGATCAACTTAAGCGTCCTTTCTCATAAATAAAATTGAGTTAAAGTTAAAACTAAAGTATCACTCATTAGCTATGTCATGTTCAATCAGACTCCCTATTATTTTGATTCTATTAACATTTTAAATACTGTATTTATTTATCCCTTGGTCCATAACAGTTATGCCGAGTTAGCCGACCTCACTTACCACGCTGACCTCATTCGTAAATCATTTAATCTTATTTCAAAGAGCGGGGGCCCACTACCAGCTATAAAATGTAGACGACTACATATTATTTATACACAAAAAATACAGTGACACCTCACTTGATAAAGATATTAATATATGTGATTTACCCGTTTTATTAGCTCGCTTGACAATCATAGATTTATGTAAGCATTCTTTGACTTTATCAAAATCCAATTTAAGGTAAGTTATCAGAAAAGTCGCGATAACCCTATTGAGCTTATTGACACAATGTTTTAAATGACAATGTAAATAGCGACGATAAATCGCTACGAGTACTGCATACCTTAACAGAACGCTACATCATGTAACAAGCACTCCAAATTAATATATCCTGGCTCGCGCCGTGATTCCTAATATTATATTTAGACGTGACACGCGCTCGTTTGTATCAATTGGCCCCGTCTGCCGCACTGATATACGGCCGACGCTACTTTAAAACAATGACAGCACAAATTGTGCGATTACCGGCCTAGCACCGCCCCGCACCCGCAACGCAGCGCTTCGACCGTTACCCGATTCAGACGTGTCGAGCCTGTAACTGTTTCAGCCCCAATCATTAGTAATATCTAACTAAGCAACGTAGAAAATAATTAGCTTAAAATTGTGGCATCTTGATCATTGTTTGTTCGTCGCTATTGTCTCTTGAATGTCTTTAAGGTTAGTATTTCGATCTCTTACATTAATGTTGGAATACTGCATCCTGCATATAAGAAATTTTTCTATTTAGGTAGTATTGAAATATAAAATTAGGAGTAAGTCCGCACTTTATCAACGGCTTCTTGGTGGCTTTCCTTCCTATTGGTCAAGAATCGTCTTAACATAGATATTTTAGAGTTTTACGATTATGATGATAAAGTATAAAACTTTACCTTTATTACCATAGACATATTAAGCACTTTTTTATGGTTACGTTAAATATCACCACACGCTTAGCAACACCTATTTCTTCATCTTTCAAATAAAAAAAAAATATATCAATTCATAAAGTAAAAAATCCTTTTCACAATTTGATAATAAAATTATCTTCTTTGTGACTTTATCTGTTTTGTGTGCTGCATACCCGAGATTAAATGCCCCCGTTAATATAATTTAATTCACGTTATTTGTCATTAAACATAATTTTCATACAATACTTTATAACTAAATCTCATAGCCCGGCGGCTCACGATGATCCTAAGCGATCGACACTCGACAAAGTAAAGCAACTGCGGGCGCGGTCAATGCCTGGAGGGATAACTAACTGCTAGTGGCAAAAGTTTCTTGAGTGTTTCGGAGCGTTGCGTACTTCGAAGGGCACTTGGGTAGGCTTCTAACCCCTCCATCAATCCATACTAGAGCAGCGTGGTGGAATATGCTCTAGAACTCCTCAGTGATAACAAGAGACCCGTGGTGTATAGTGGGCCGTTATTGGGTTGAAAGCAATTTTAGTAATTCCGCCCACGTTCCACTGTGGCCCCATCCGATGTTTTTTTAAAGAAACGGTGAATACAGTAACGAAGCCAACAACTATACCAAATTATAACTTAATCCAAATTACTATGATGATCAAGAAACCCGAGCTAAATTAAGATTTGTATTGTAAAGTATTCAAAAGTATAAAAAAACATCTGAACATTGCAAAGGGCGCATCAATTCAAGATAATTGCCGTGACCACAGGTTTGAATATGTATGGATTTGAATAAACCGCTTTGCTTCATTTGAATAGTTTAGAGAAGGCAGTACTTATTTCCATACGCAGCTTTTACTCGTACCAAACTTAGTCAACATGATAGCAATATCTGCATAAAATGTAGCGTAATTTTACGCATTTTGTAGCCTACAACAGGTTAACAGAATGTATCTAGATGAAATAGGAACAGATTGTCATATAAATTGAGAAATGTGGACTTACACAAGCTATTGAATATAAACAAACAAAATTAACACTTGTAGAGTGCGCAGATGTTTATTAGCTAAATAACAGATACGTAATGAACAAGAATCGTAAATTTGAGAAGTAAAGTTTTAAGTCGTTTCAGAAACACAAATGTCAAATATAAAGAGGCTTCGCTATTATCTACCCATTTTACGTTCTCTCACGTCATCCTCTTCAGTGTTGTTTTCATATATTACCTATTTTATTGTGGGTTGTTTGCCAAGGTGTTCGACTCACACCAGTGATTATTTCTATGGATGCTATTTCTCTATTACGTGGATATTTTTTATCTAAATAAATAAGTATTACATAAAATACATTTAAAACCGCTATTTTTTATCAAAGTATAGTGGCTAATAATTCCCAGTCTTCAGGATCACAACCAAATTTTAATCCTCAGTTCTGGTCTCTCCCTGATTTAGGGTCATAGTCTACCGCGCTCGTCAAGTGCTCATTATCGAACTTCACAGCTTTCAACAAAAAAATGTCGTTCGTGCTTTATGTTAACCAAGGCCCAATGTCTAAGATAAATAAAACTCCAGAAAAAGTTAAAATACGATGTAAAAACTTGTCATTAATATACATTTTCATACTAACTACACATAATGGTGAAGGTTTCCAAAGTTGTTTTACATGTATTACGAAATACCTACCTTCATCAACATTGCATTTCTTTTAAAAGTTTCCAACATATAATATTCTTCGCCCATAAAACTTGTGCCTACAAAATCAATGATAAAGAATGAACACAAAACGATTGTTGCATCACAGCCGAGCTTCATGTGAGGCGCAGCCCGGCCGGTACAAATCAGTCTAATGAGCGGATCACATGAAAGCCTTTTAATTTCCCATTTCGTGCGGCCACAGCGATATCGAGTGACTGTTATTAATATAGAAGCAGAGCCGGTCGCCGGTGGCGGCGCTCACGACAGCCTCGATTACGTCCGACCGTATGGAGGTATCGCAGACGCTCTCTGCAACTTATCTCCCGCTATTAATTACGCTTAGATATGCACCAGACAAGTTTTAATGCAACTGCTTCATTTGTTGCTACAGCGAGAGTGCCATATCGAAGACGTTATAGAAGTGATAACTTTGTGCGCTTGACAGCCGATCGAACGAACGCGACGTTAGAAACAACGCGCAACATAGCCGCTATCGGTCGGTGCGTAGATGACTGATAGTTGTGCCTGAACGTGGTACATTTAACACCGATAGCGATCGGCTTATAAATCAGTTAGCCGGTGTTTTGCAAGCGACTAGGACCAGCGTGCAGTACACGATTAACGCAATTACAGCTTCTGTTCGTGAAAGAAATCGCAATAAGATCAGGTGGAGCCGCGGGCGGCGCCGGCGAGCGGCTAATAACACCCCACCAGGCACAAATAGAACGGTGTTGCACATCGAGAGGGCCAACTATCGTGCTCTAAATCATTTTATATTGTAACCACGTCCATCAGTTTTAGATTCAATTATTAATTTTATGATTACTATGTTACGATGTTATAGGACAGATCCTCTACTTAAAATATCTAAATAACGTTAGTGTTAGCCGGCGCAAATTATATTAGTGTTGTTTATTTTCATACGCTTTTTTGTAGCAATCTATAGATAGCTTTATTATCTTTTATTTGAAAACTAAAAGATAATATCACTTGTGTTTCAAATTGCCTATTCTATGGACCACATTCATATAATACAACAGACTATTGTTAAACACCTTCATAATCTCCATGGACATATGCAAAATTGCATCAAAGCAAACATTTGTTTCTTATAAAGATTATAATTATTTTTTCGATGTTTGGTTATTAAAATGCGACCAACTGAAAGTAAAAATACGAAGAAACGCAGGCGCATAAATTGTCCATTGATTCAAATACTTTTATTTGTAAATACTATTACCCTTGTTTCGCTTCAGAAAACATTCGTCAACTTAAGGAAACATTTTTGTTATTCGATAAATGATAAACATAATCTATTAATTCATTAATTCATTGGGTTAGTTACACAAAAGTAATAGAAAAATATATAAATTGCTAATATTTGGACTTGAACTTGTACTTTTATCCCGCGGTAACTATCCGTTTACTGAGATAAAAAATATACTTAAAATATGTTTTTCTATTATAAGTAAAGTAAATACACTAAATGTATTTTAAATCTGTTAAGTGATTTTTGCATGATACTCGAAAATGATTTAAAAACAGATTTTGACTTCTATATCGATAATAAAGCTTATCTACATTAAATTTCTAAAACATATCTAGGTACATTGGATAAATCAAATCAAAATCCAAATTTAGGGTCCTTAAATATTTCTTGATAATATTGAGTATATTATACGTACATAGAATATTTCGCGATTTATATTGTTTTCGCAATGATTACCTGATTTATTTTGCTATCAAAAATAATACCGCCTTAATTGAACTGTGTAGCAGAGTGATTATTTAATTTACTATTATATGTATGTAAGATTTCAGATTAATATATTTCTGCTTTGATTTTCTCACGACAGAAATATAGTTTTATTTTTGATAAATGTTCGTACATTACGTGCATCGTCTTGAACGTGAATCTGTTACCTATGTTACAGAACAACAATATACTACTTCCTTTTTACAAATAGACAAGGGCGCATTAATATTTTGGGAAATAGGCTGAACGAATATACGTCAGCAGGCTGCTATATCAGCCGTCATAACTCACGGAGCTAGGGCGGAACCAGTCCGCTAAAAATAATTGTTTCGGAGCGACGTCCTGCAGAGGCTATCTACTGCAAGACTTGTTCCTCCTTTGATATCAATACAAGTACATCCCGTAGCACGGAGCGGCTATATTTTACAAGTATGTGTATGAAGCTATTAAGTGACCAATCAATGTAGGTACAAATTGTTTCATTTTAAACATTACATTATACATACGTATGTGTCAAATATAAATGTGATAAAAAAGTTGTATTTAGCCAGAAATCAAATACGAACAGTACCATTCGTTTATTTAATAAACTTAGTTTAGTTACCTATCTATTTATGATACCACTAGTTCATTTAATTAACAAGTATTGTTTATTTTTACTATTTTATTTGTTATTTCAAAACCACAAGTACTACTTACTATCAGAATTAATATCTACTGTACGAAATTTCAATTTGAGAATAAAAAGCCTCTAGTAGTAATTGATTTATTTTATTTTACTTCAAAAAGTTCATTATGTATGCTACTTATTGAATTAAACAATACGCACAATTTGCTTCAACTTGTAATCTTTGATGTTCAAACACAAACTCACACTCACATGTTTCATTTAGGTATTTATAAATACACTTATGAACATCAAATATATTTTGCATCTACCACCGTTTCGGAAAGGTGCCTTACAAAGAGAAGATGAAACGGCGAAAGTAACTCGTCAGCACATCTTTCAAACAATACCTATACTGATTACTATAAATCTGAATTACTAACTTAGCAGAAATGGTTGTAGCTGTTTATTTCCATGCGTCCTTGTCATTTCTACACTATAGTACCCTTTATCTGTCAGTCATGTTTTGACACGTTTTTTTTAAAAATCAAAGGGCAGATCAAGGATCGACTTTAGTGTTTTATTATAAAGGCTTATAGCGAGCCCTACAAAAAACCACTGTATCTTACGAAGGCGATATGAGGAAGTAACCAGATGATGCATATTTCGGGTTTGCCGATATGTATATATTATTTTTTTGTTTATGTAGACTTATATTTTTCCGAGTTGTGAAGCTACTGTTAATATATTCACTTCTTTGGGCCTCTCACGCAGTTCAGTTCGTTATTGCATATAAATCAATTATATTAAAGAGTTCCGGCACAACACATGCATTAAATTTATTAAATTACATCACACACAATTCAACAGCCAAATACTTAAGCGTTGGCCAAATAAGTATATTAGGTAACCAGTAATCTATTCCAGAACACAATAACGAACCGCTTATCAGAGAGTTATAATGATTTATTTTATTGCGCCAGGACAGTATTTAAACTAGCAAGAAACAATACAGGGTCGGGTAAATCAGATTTTATAAATTACAAATTGCTGTTTCAGTTTGTAGTCGTAAATTGTTATAACCAGTATTTTAGTAGAAGTATTTACGAGAAATATGTGCTTTTACGAACTACTTTTTCATTAAAATAGTAAACGTAAGTAAAATATAAATAAAAGCTTATATACACATTTATTTTTACATAACCTTTTTACATGTCCCCGAAAGATCTCCCTACGCCCTAGATGACATGACCAATACAAATTACAGATCATTGACACCCACATCACAGGAACAAACATTTTGTCTGTCTTATAAGTATACCGCCAGGAATCGTACACAAAAACTCGCTTCCTAGGCAAGAATCACTACCAACTAAACTATGGGATCGTCAAAGTGTAAGCTAGTCGTGTGATCGTTGTGAGCCGATCTCTCATACAGATTCTTCACAACACAACTGGATATAGGTATATCATTAATACTTATATCATGTATATTATTTTATTCTGTGTGTAGTAGAAACCGCTTATTTGTTGATTCGATCACGAAAAGATCGTGAAACGTTCGAAAGATCATCTACCACACTGAAGAGTTCTTCATAACGTTCTAAAAGGTGTTTAAAGACTCCCTATACTAATTCACCCAGCGTTCCGGTCTATGACACTATCCCGTTCAGTTGTAAGAAATCCAAACCCAGCAGCGGGACTTGGTATTTATTGTGTTATTTATAGTGACTATGTTGAAGTTTTATTTATTACTAAATGTTCCTATGTTTGGTTAAATGTGGTTTTTTATTTTTTAATATTTATGTTGTCGCTCAGGTTATTAATTTCTGTATCGAATAGATATACAATGATTTTTATAAAATTGTAGACGTTTGAGTCCCATTCGGCAATATAGGTTGAAACTTACTGCGATTTGATACAGTAGGTTAAATGTGGTTAGATTCCACATAAGAATAAGAAGCCGAATAACCTATCACATAGCCACAATGTGAACAATCACAAGTTTCTTTTTCAGTAGACCAATTGCATTGTGGAATGTATGTCGAAGGTAGATCCGACTCGAAGGAGCCAGAAGAAAAGTA
>DWJN01000120.1:0-31500 GCA_018248895.1 Carystus phorcus
ATTAGTTGGTAACAGAATCGCAAAACTGTATTGTTGTAATTAATAGCCAGGATAGCGTCTGTACTAAAGTCATGTAGCATGCCGCGATAGTGTCACCTCATCCATTCCATTATGTACTTAACGGATGATAAATTGCTCTCATGCATGATGTTACAGGGTTTCAATTTATTATTGATCGCCTAACCAATTGGTTAGTCAAATTAAATGTATCCTGGTGTGGTATGGTATGATTCAGTGTAGAATTTTGTTATAATATAAACTATACACGCAATTTTAAAACCAAGGAGGTGATATCGGAAAACGGTGATAGAAATTACATAATGCAACTATGAATGAGAACATAAAAGATACAGATAAAGAGAAAGCAGTAGAAGAAGCGGTAACCAGAAATCTGCGGTTTCATGTATGTGACAGGTAATGTGTTACAAATGACCCGCTACTCTGTCCAAAAAACGATGACTTCTATTTGTTAGTTTTTTATTAATAAATACGCTCTTTTTTCGGCGACCTGAAGCAGTTAGAGAAGCTTAGAGTAGCTAGCTGTTCAGTTCAATACTAACTGTCATTTATTTTCCAAACATTTTGTTTTTCTTCTATATTCAAAATTTGAGCATAGAACGGTTCAATATTGGGTTCGCCACTGCTTTATGATAAAGAAGATTTTATTTAAATTGTAATTACATTTGAGTCGTGCACATTATGTATAATGTACTCATATGTTGCTGACAAAACAAAGCGCGATAGTTGTCAGTAGCTCCAATAGAAAGACCCAATGTTGGTTAAGAAGGAAGTTGTGTTCATGTTTGTAACCTTCCTCTTACGAAATAGTCTTATCTGACTCTGAATGTAACTCCACAATACACCACGCATGCTAATACTTCTTCGAAGTAGAATTAGAAAGAGAAGAATAGCGAATTTTCTCTGTAGATATAGGTATATAAGATTCTAGTAGAGCCGACTAAATGTATCACCTTGAAACATTTGTCCCGTTTTTGTCACAATCTCATCAATGCTTAGCTCCTATTGGTCGTAGCGTTATGTTATATAGCCTATAGCCTTCCTTTGTAACTGTACTATCCAAGACAAAAAGATTTTTTCCATTCGAACTAGTAGTTGTTGAGATTAGTGCGTTCAAACAAGCTCAGCTTTATATTATTAGTATAGACTAGTATAGATAAGCGCATCAATACAATAGCTGCCAAACAAAATAAACAAAGATGTATTGATTGATCAACAAAGGTGAAATTGAGTGGAATTATTTTCTCTTAGCCTATTTATAGGTTTGTATATAAATAACATTTGTATCCTTTTATTTATAGAACACTTGGTTTTTTCCTCTTTTTCATCATTATGTAATATAGTCAACTTGTGCTTCGAGTTTTTCACAACTTCCTTTTCAACTTTGTTGTCAAGCTGTTTTGTTGTTTTGTTGACAAAAAACACTTATTAGATATTACGTTCAATTTGTTTTTCGGTGTTTTAAGTCCTGTATAGAAAACTGTTGCGTTTGTTATTAGACAAGTACAAATTGTACAAAAGTGAAACTTATTTTTAATTATCATTCTAATTAGCGCTTGATGCTAAGTTTTTTCGTTTCTATAGTATAGGTGCGTTTCTATTTTCATCTACCGTGACTTACTAGCGAACATTGTTTATCAGTTTTCATCAAGTTAATATCGTGTTTCATAAAAAGCTTCCTTTCTCCTTTGTACTGCGCGGAACCCTGAGACGGGATTATTATATTTTTATCACAATTAGTAAGAGCGCTCACGTTGCTCATTATAATGAATCGTGGTGCAGAGACCCTGCTCGTTAATTCAGATGTGCGGACTGTACTATGAACACCTGCTACAAGTAATTTGTACTGGCTCCAATTACCCACTCCATGTTATAATACGAACAATTGACGTAAATTACAATTTAACCCCAGGTGTCTTTTTTAAATATATACTTCGAGCAAGCGATGATGTTATATTTCTTAAACTCTCTTTGTCAAGTTGAAAATGTAAATGAATCTGGTATATTAATAAATTTGGCTTTGTGCGTTGTGTTCTTTCAGAATGCATTTTTGTAAATCCATTTTGTGATGTGGTGTCTTGTCGTTTAAAAGATACTAATGGTAACCGCAGATACGTTAACTAAATAATTAACCGTAAATCAACATCTAGGAGTTATTGAACTCCCAAGAGTCCTATAGATTACAAGAACTTTCATTTGATATTTGCATTAAAAATACGCCCTAGTTTTATCTCAAAACATAATATGTTTCCATAATAGGAATTCTTAAAAAATAAAATATTATTCATTATTCTTAAAGTATTGAGTTCAATTTAATCTATTACCTTGCGTTTTCGCATACATCAGAATATGCCAGAGTTAATAGGTCAAACTTATTAATTTACATATACTAGTATAATCCAATGACGTATTTCGGCGCAAAATATGAAACTTTTTGAATTTGATAAGGTAATACAGGCATAATTTTAAACATTTTCCCGAAAATATTCAACATCCCAATTTTCATACGGATGATACGTGTAAGTAGGTACATTTAAGATACGGAAACATATTCAACGCGTGTTTTGTTTCGGTCTTTTTCGTTTTACGTTGTAATCATGATTCCTTGTAGCGCTTTGAGTCACTCATCGGTCCATTTAGTAATCTCGTCTGATGCAGAGGAAAAAGGAAAAATGTTTACGTGTTCTTATGCAAAAAGAGGAAGTGCCGAATGAATGACTTCCTTTTCATTGTACTTCCTTATTATTGTATATGCATTTATCACGCCATGGCACCATACAGTTGATAAAATGACTATAACACGATCCATTAAAATGATCACATCAGAATAATAAATATCTTTATTTGGATATAAGGTTCTTCCTGTTTATGTCGTAGTGTGATTCTTGAACATCAATTTCCATTATGTTGTGTTCCATTTTATAGCTGAAAATTGTATTACGTTTCTTCTTCGAAATACTTGTTTGGGTTTCGAATGTGGGTACATTTGAAAAAATGTTTACACGAAGTCTTTAACTTGACATTTTTTTTTTTATTTAAGAACAGATTGGAATACTAAGAACACATGTTATATTGCACTAACTCAGTGAAAACCGTACTAGTCACCATTCTTCAATGACAGTCATAAATGATAGCTCTGTTTAACTGATCAATTATTCAAATCAAATGATATAATCATTCTTTCAACGGCAAAATTGACGTTTGATTCGAAGGTCCTGTGTAAAAATTTAGCTCCATGTTCAAACCTTTTATTGAGTAAACGAACAACGCAGTTGGTGGCATCATTAATTTTAATTACGGTTTATTGCTTTGTTATCTTTACGTATGTTTGTTTAAGTCATATGTCACTTTAATATATTAGTTATTTGTTTCGTAATTTAATAGCTACGGATAGATGTTCACTAAAAGGAATAAATTAATCTGTCCACTGAAGTATATTGTAATTATTATATACCGAATACTGATGTAATTAATATATTACATGTATTTTATTATAATAAAAAATTATGTAGGGAAAGAAATTGTAATTAAAATCAATGATATGTTCAACTGCGTTATTCTTTTACTCAATAAAAATTGGCATGGAGCTAAAATTTTGAGTTGTGAAACAAAAAACATAATTTCAACCTGACCTGATTTTTTTTATCATTATCTACGTTAATTATTAATAACTTTATTTACCTCACGTATCATACATTTAGCGGATGAATAATTTAACTTTATTCGTCCGGTTAGGGGACGACAAGACACTTCGTAATGTAATAGGTTAGTCGATACGTAATTTAAAATTTTCTAAATTTAATTTAACTTTAAATTACTTAATAATGTTAATCATTTTTGATAATGTAAGTATTTAAAAATATTTCAATCGTTAGTTGCCTTCTTACTTCATATGGAAGTGACGATGTAAACATTAAAAATTAACTTCCAATACACGTTATATTAAATTATATACATAAAAAAGAACAGTGTAGGGTAAACAATTTGTTTGAGCATGAATAAAAGAGGGCAAGTCACAAGTGTAAACAATATTTACAACAACAAACACGTTAAAACGATTCCTTTAGTCAGATACATATAAATCAAATGACAGAACAATCTTAGTATCTATTAAGTCCTAAACTCTACTGTAGCCGCATCACTAATTGCGGTACAGGTTTAATTTAGGGCCAATAGTCGTGCAAGTTCTGTCGTCGGTTCACCTTTTTTTGATCGTCTCGACTATGTCGTGGACTGATCGTACGACGAGTCGGGCAAACTCACTTGTTGCGCTTTGGCAATGATAGCCACGTCCATCTAGTGAGTTGTCGGTTGTTTCATTACGTTACATTAACCACAGTCGGGCTGTAACTACGTCGTACAGGGCTCCACCGATGTTAGGTATAGTATTAACGAGATTTTAATGCTGTGACTTGCAAAATTTATTACCCCTGGCGCCAACTGGTATCTCAGATTCACTCGTAAACAATTTGCCGTTCGAGCGGTTTGGTATGAGTAATTTGCTGAGGGATTTATTTTGAGTAAATACAGTGTCTTAGATATGCAATTTGGTATCGGGCTACTGTTTGAGTAGTGATTACGGATGCAAGGTCGTTGAACTTGGTAAAAAATGATCTCGCTAGGTGACTATGTTGCTTCAGGGGTTGGGGCTAGATTTTAAGTTTTTTTAATACATGTCTTAAAATTTAATTATAAGATACTATTTGACTCTTATAACTAGCGCTGGAGGTACACATTAAATGAATAGATAATAAAAAAGTGAAACTGGATAAGTCCGGATGGGACTTGATTCTGTATTTGTAAGATATTTCCTGTTTACAGATGTATGCTCTGCGATTGGCTTTGTCCCCTTAATTGTCCACTATATGACACGTATAATTAAGGAGCTCTAAACCCACGCTACTCTAATAAGTTTTGGCATTAGGCTATACACTTAAACGTAAATACAAATAATAACTCATAACTAGAATGGATAGTTTTTTTTTTATATACACCTTATTAATAACCTAAATAATGTAAACGTACAATTTTTCATACAAAATATTTTAATATAATTAAAGCTGCAAAGTGTTGAATGACAGAAATACCAACTGCAATACTATTCAATAACTTCTATTGATGTTTATGTAACCAGGTTGAAGTATTTGAGATGGTTCATAATGCCTTTTACTAATCATTCATCTGTACATCTATAGCAGGTTTGATGCCATTTTTAATATTTTCTACTTATTTTAAATCTATTTTATTAATACAAGTAAATGTTTATCCCATTTCTGACTAATTACTTATCTGACTTAGTATATTGCTTGTCTTTAGCCATAGTATATGTACATATTTCATGAGATAATATTTACCTTATTACAAAATACGTTAAATAAGTGTAATAATGCTTTCAAGTCCAAATTAATGTTGTTTCAAAATCGAATCAATCCTTTGTTATTTGCAGTATTGAATTCATCTTATTATATATAAATTACGTGTCACGGTGTTTGTCCGCGATGCACTCCTAAACTACTTAACAGATTTTAATCAGATTTTGCACACCGTGTCCAGTTTGATCCAACTATAAAGATAGGATAGCTTACATCACAATTTATAGCCACGATATTATTTTACAGCAAATTATTTGTTTAATATCTAACAAAGAATTAGTTCCATAAGATCGTAACAGATGGCGGTGTAAGGTAATTATTTGAGTATGTCTTAGTCATAGCAACGCGTGGCCGAGTCTGCTAGTACATATATATACATATATTAAGCACGTTTGATGCTTTTTTACTATATGTAAAGTGCATACCTATAATCAGACACTAGGATTCCTAATGGGTGTCATGGACAATACACAAAGACAAGAGCACACCCAGACCGAAATAGAAATTTAAACTCATTTAAATTTTTGCCCCACTGAGAATCTATCTGAGGACTCTCCGAACGGCAGTTCACCATGGTGTTACACCACATTATTATTATCATTATCTTCCTTTCTTTCTAGGCCGATAACCCGTCATTCCTTTGGTGTTGCTTATGTCCATAGGCAATGTGCTGATTTGTCGACTAGACACATAAAAAAATATTTCAGTAGATAATTAACACAAGATGAGTTGCATTTTCATCTTAAACTTACATTTGCAGCAGAAACAACCATAATAATAGCCTCAGTAAAAGTCACAGAAAATTACGAACCATTCAAACAAATAACGAGTTGAAAATGTTTATCTAAGCAAAATAGTCTACAGTTACGTTGAAATTTATGATAGTCCAAACGTCTATTACTTTTCCAATTGGTTAGAATAATGGAGTGTTGATTTAGTTCTCTACTCCCTTCGCAGTCTGTGTTTGCACAAATAAGATCGTTACTCATGTTTTTGCTGGTGAATGTATAATCTGCTCGTCATATTCACCACCATAAAACTGAATTTAAATTAGTTCTATAAGCCAAAATTTTGTTGCCGTCCAACAATGAACATTGGTGAATATTGAGTGAATATTGGCCAACCCAATCACAGGTCTATTTGTCAAATATCGTTGGACCACTTTACTGATATGATACTGTAAGATTTAACGTCTGCTAGCTACCACTCTTTCTAGAACAAATAAAATAAAAACTCAGGTGTGTAAAAAGCAACCTGTATATTGATCAAATTTTTTGTTGATATCGCATTCCGTGAACGTAAATCGGCATTCGGCGGGATTTTTCCTGAATGAATACATTGAATACATTAAACTGCGCTTATGAATACGCAGAATACATTAAATCGCTCTTGGTATTCGTCGTGGCTGTCTCGGATTGCGTTACCTTGTCGCCTCGAGCGCTTCGCTGCATATTGCATTGATTAAGGACAACTTCAGAACCTCAAAATAATTTGACGTTGATTTGCAATTTTATATAGCAGTAACATAATTCCGTTCGACGTAGTCTTTCTTTTGTGATTTTCACTTTATTATTAAACATTATTTCTTTTATTTTTTTGCAAAATAAAGGAGTTTGTTTTGTTGGACACCTGCTGTGTAAATTATATAAATTAGCATTGAAGTTGTAATACTTACATACATTTATATTAAAATTATGTTCTGTTATTGTTACAATGATTTGGTCTCTATTTTCGAGTCACTGGTATTTTTTATAAACCTGCATTTTTTTGGTTTTTCGGTTTAGGTGATTTTTAGAACAAAATATAATATGAAATAAATTAATTTATTCTGGCAAAACTGTTATTGCTGTGCATGTTATAAAAATATTTGGGTTCTAAAATTTTTTTCACGTACCTAAGATTTACACGTTGTGCACTTTTCGAGAAGTTATTCTAATCAAGCAAAATCTTATATACTCTTATATTTATGTTACTGACCGACAAACTATTTGACGAGCAAGAAGGTAAGTGGTAACCGTCGCCAATGGACATCAGTGACACCAAAGGTTAAGAGAAAAGGGAAGAAAGAAAGAAAATACTGACTCAAATCAAATCATATACAAATACAAAATACAAATATCTCTATTCTTCAATTACAGGTTCTTAACAATTTAGACCGTGATTGTGACCACCTATTAAACATAATTGTGTGTTTGTATCAGGTGATCATGCCCTTCCTAAATATAACACAGTTTTGTAAAGTTATAGAAACACAATGTGAAGTTTACGTGTCTGTGTGTGTGTGTGTGTGTGTGTGAGAGAGAGAGAGAGAGAGAGAGAGAGGGAGTGAGTGTATAAATATAAATATGTCATATTTGAATGTGTATATAAATACTTTTACGAATTATTAATTTATTTGATAAGCGTCTCTATTGTATTGTAACCACATGTAGTTATGATACGAAGATTGTGTGTGTTAAGTGAACTCGAGGATCGATCCGATATAAAATATTTTTCTGTTGCAAGATGTCATCTGCCTAATCCGCTTATAAAAGACATCGTTCAATCGAAATTCATGAAATACATATCTTGTTAAAATTAAAACTACATTTCGTGAAAC
Organism: Carystus phorcus; assembly: GCA_018248895.1. Taxonomy (NCBI): domain Eukaryota; kingdom Metazoa; phylum Arthropoda; class Insecta; order Lepidoptera; family Hesperiidae; genus Carystus; species Carystus phorcus. Next base: position 7,990 of record DWJN01000120.1, read on the forward strand.
GCAGACTTTCCACTGCAAAAAGTAATTTGATCTCGAGTAAAATCGTTATTTTAACTTTACAAACAATGAGATACCCGTTTCATCGGTTTTGTAAAGGGGATAAAATAAGGGATTAATGTTTGTTTGAGTATCCGCTGTGTGTAAAACAACTTTTACGAAAATACGTGTTTAGGTTTTTGTTGAGAAAATCGATCTCTATAAGGAATATTATTTGAAAATTTATAATTTATTAATTGAGTACTATAAAGATCAGTACATATTTTATTTACTAATTAAAATTCAAACGTGTCCAAAAAATATGAATTCGACTGAAAACAAAAAAATACAGTAGTAATTCATATTAGAAATAGGTGATATAATTTGTATACCGATATCGTGTAATCAGGGTCTATCGTGACCATGATCCATGTAACTGGAAAATATAGGTATAAAACGGTATAACATCGGATTTGGTATAAAAGTTACGTGGATCACGGTCACTTTAGATTATGATATCGGTAAAGAATTCATAAATATCCTTTAGCATTTAGTGATCGCTATCACTGTTAGAATTTGAGTAACTTAAAAGTTCTAAACGAATTAAGCGTTCGAGCCAATATTTACCCAACACTTCATACCCATCTTAAGATCCAAGAGTGTTGTCGAGTTAAAGACAAATTCTATATTCTTAAATCAAATTCATTGATATTTAAACGATAGTATTTAAACGAGTGATTGTAAAGAAAAGTTTTAAGTGACAAAAATAATTAATTTATCTTATAGTATTACTAAGTGAGCGACTGACTGCGAGTGACTAGAAATCAACAGGACAGCAAGATACAAACATTAATTTGAGTTAAAATACAAGACCTAACCTAACCTTACTACTCCCTGTATTTCCAGTCGCTCACTTAGTAATTTAGTCGCATGGTTAGTTAATTTTTCGCTTACTCAAATCCATATCGCCCAAGTTATTAAAACAGTATGTCATCATCAGTCGCTAAGTTTTTTTTATTCGATCGTTTTATAATTCCCCATATTTAAATTTAAATATCTTGCGTAACCACGTTCGCTGAATCATCTAGTAGATAATAAATCATGGTAATAGCCGTTGTGTATTTGGAATTCTCAAGCAGAAGTAGTTTGTTAGACGACCGCAAGCTGCGGTTAGCTACGTAACTAGTCTTCGCTCTAGTGTATGGAACAGCAAATCAATATTCTGATGAGATATGACGAAATCGTAGCCGATGTCAAGCTATAAGAAATATTACTATATTGATGAAATGTATATGAATTTAATTTGTTCTTAACTCAGTAATGGTCCATTCATCACTGAAGAGGTCTAGAGCATACTCTACCACGCTGCTCCAGCGTGGATTTGTCGAAGGGTTAATGGCCAATACAAGTGTCGCAAGTTAAGCCTCCCCAAGGCCTCCGACATGGTTTGATGACTGTTATTCACCATAACTATCTGGACCGATGGCCTACCGTGCCTTCTGAAGCACGGAAACTCTCAGGAAATGTTTGTCACTGGCAGTCACCCAGCCGACCGCGAGATTGGTTTAAATTCACAATTCCATTCGATAGAAAATGCTTTTCTATGTTGCAGGATAAAAGGCAGGATAATAATAATAAAGATAATCTGCCGAGCCTTCTAGTATTGGTATATTTTAACTAATTATGTGTACATATTATTTCATGACAAACGTAAGAAAATTATTGCTATAAATTTTGATATTAAAACAAAGTTTTGGGTCCTTAGCTGTTATTTCTCTTAGATAATCTTCCGATGATTTTTTTTATATTTTGAAGAATATTCTAAAGTCCCATGTAAGAGATTACCTTCAGATTGAATTTCCTTTCGCTGTTACCCTTGTCAGAATTTTTCTGTCTAAATCTGACTTGACGTTCACTTCTATTTTAGACGCAAGTTAGTCCAATATATTTTAGTTATTTAATCTAAGATGGATAACATATTTTATGTAGTGACTGACCTCTTTTAAAAACAGAAAAAATATATAATAATTATGTTAATATTCACTTTCTTCAACACACACAATTTAAATACTCATCTGAGAGTCTCGTGTATGTTTGTGGAAATGAAGGCTACGAAGAGTTTTCTCGTCAGCGTCCTAATAACTGTTATTTACTTCATAGCTCTTTTGTGTATATTGACTACAAGTATATATTATGACGACATTAACGTAAACGTACGTCATACTATTATTGAAAAGTTGTGATACGTTTCAAGTCATTTAAACATTGTTGACGTCGTATTGTTTTGCAACTGGAAATTATTATATTTCTAGAAAAACAATAGAAATAAATACATGATGAGGTAGGTACATTTTTAAAGAGCTTGTAGTTATTGTATATTTTTAAAGATTATTTAATAATGATGGTAGAAACGATTATAAAAAAAAACTAAACATTAAGTACCGCGAAAAGTAAGAGCGGATACTTAGGTAATTTATTCTTGTCTGCTCCGGATAAATTTATGGTTCTAAAATGTTTAGTCATTTAATCCTTGAACGGTAGCCAGTGTTAGGGTAGAATATGTTTCACCACGTTTCTGAGATTTATCCGAATGAGGCTGATTTGCTTCCGCTTATGTACAATTTGTAGGCAATAATTATTTCGTAATGTTACAATAAGTAACAGTAGTTCAAAAGTATTCGAAACCCATCAATCTTCATATAATTAACATCAACCTGATGAATATATTAAGTTAGCTTGATTATTTAGAAAATTATTGAGAAGGTCAAGTTAAATGGTATTTTTTTAGAAGTGCACTTCGAACCATGGAACTGACTAAACTAGCATCAACAACGCGCTCTGAGTTTCAAATTATTTCGTTTGAAGTTTTTATTGCTGTGTATCGTGAATACAGCGACACCCGTAGGTAACTTATCGTTATCTGGTTATTCGTTTTTCACCATCTTACACGGGGTTTGTGTAGATGAGCATCGGGAAGGTTCAAAAACACTGTTAAGATTTAAGTTATCTCTCGTCTGCCAGTCCACTTTCATTTAGCTGTCTGTTCCCTAGCTTCGTCTGTGGATTGTGTTAGCTTAAGTTATTTACATGCCATTCGAAGATTCACGTCATTGTGATTTTATATTATTGGTTTATTTTTGTTTCATCAAAATTATTTTTGCAGTTTAAGATTTAATATTTTGTTACCTTGTTAGAATCCCGACAAAATCATCGAAGTGGTTTAGTACCTAAATTTGATCGAATTCATTAATTTTATTGTTTTCTAATAATAAAGGGACTTAATTTTCCAAATTTCTTTTGAGTAGAAGATAATAGGGATTACGTAACAGAAAATTTTAAAGGAAAACAGTGTAATTTATAGTCCTTAGAAATAAGTGCAAATACGTAAAAGTTAATTTTATCTTGTTATATGTCATTATATTAGTACCTTATTTATATATAGTGAGTCGAAGTATATGGATTAGGATATCGAGGTCACGACCAATCTGAAAGAACTGGGTCAAATAAATCAAATTTAGCCTTGACCATGATCCGTGCAACTTGATCGACATGTGAGCAAATATGAAAATTGAGACGTTTTGTTGAGAGTTGTTTTGTTAATGTTACACTTTTTTAATGATTTTTGTATTCTTAAATTGTTTATAGGATTATCAATAATAACGCCACACATTCATAGCACCGTGCTTGGTGCTACATGCTTAATACCCGGTGGGTGCTATGGACAATACACAAGGATAAAGGCACACACACCCAGACCGAGAGCAGATTTGAATTCATCATTCAAATTTCTGCCTCGCTGGGAATCTAACACAGGACGTTTCGTCACGCGAGTTGCTAAATATAAAATGTTTGTTGAAAGTTTCAAAAGATTTCCAATACGTTATTGAAACTGTCAAAGTATTTATATAGTAGATTTTTAGATAGTACAGGAAATTATTTATCGTTCATAGTTATCGCCGAGTATCAACCAATTTCCACTGCGCCTTTGAACATTCAATGCATGACCTTTCCTATTACCAGTAGCCTTCAGTCGGTTCACTAACTGTACGTGTTTGCTCGTGGGGGATGACATCGATCGACGATGATTTACAAAGGCACTACTTGTTTCATTCATGAACGACACATGCCTGTAGCTCGTGTCGATTTGTCAATGCCATTTTGTTTTGTCCCATCTCAGAACAACCATTTGTTTTGCAACTTTCGCTTCTCTTTGCTATTCGACAATTTATCAAGCAAACACGTAAGTGGACTGTTTTTCATAGTACACGGTGCCAATGACAGAATTCTATATATTCTGTAGGAGAAAGAGGAATGTTGTCAGTTTTTGTGGTATCGAAATGAAGGCAAAATTTTCGCATTTTATTAGGGGCAACGTATACCTACGTTTAGATATTCTCTAGTCTTTTAGTCTGCTAAAGCAAGGATACAAGTAAGCCTACAAGAGACATTAAAAATAATTATTTGTTCTATTAATTTCCTTTTTCGCCGATACAAAGAATAAAATGATAGTTCTCGTTATAGACCTGATCCTTTATCTTAGATGGGTTTCTAGACAGTTTATTTAGGCATCGAATAGCTTTTTCAGGGAAAATGTTTGGCTTATATATTAGGTCCATCTATCATTACACTCAGCCTTGGCTTACTTCTACTATGAAACATGACGATTCAAAACCTAGATATGTAACAGATAATAATGAGAAACGATGATAAACAACAAAAAAATATTTAGTTTGTTATTTTTATTCTATTTGTTTCTTCGTATTTCTGCTAGGAACGAACTTTTTAAAAACCTTTTTGAAGAATCTGTTTAATGAGTTATTTTATGCGGAGAGTCTCTGCTTCCGGGATTCCTTTATTAAGCGTAACTTCGATGAAATATTGTTTTTGTATCTATCTTTTCTGTTCTTTGGGAAAGCAGAATTTATATTACTATCAGGTGACGTAATGCTAATTAAGTACTAAATGATGCTCAATAATAATGAAAATGAAAAAACATTTTATTCCACATAAGTTACATGTTACAACAGGTGGGCTTAATGTTAAAACAGAAATTTTCGTCCAACCAACCGTTGGCCATGTGGAACGAGTTAGGGTACTACGAGGATAAAATAAATAGCATAAAAACAAAGTTGCTTTCTCTGTCCCTATATCCCTATGTATGCTTAAAACTTTAAAACTACGCAACGGATTTTGATGCGGTTTTTTTAATAGATAAAGTGATTGAAGGGGAAGTTTTATATGTATAATACGTTCACAGTTTTTCTGTAGTGTATTTAGTATCAGCATTGCACCATGCGAAGCCAGGACGGGTCGCTAGTAACACATAATTGCTAACTTCAGAATTTCAACACCGGAAATTTGTCTATTTTTAGTTACAAAATAATCAATATTGCGTTGCTGCTGCTAATTTCAGATCCCGGGGTATTCGTTATATAGATGTCTGCAGATATCGGGCCATTTCTTCGGGTTCACAATGTAATTAGTATCCTGTTACTCGCTATTGAATTGTATGAATAGAAATAGAACGAACTGCAAAGACGTTAATAATAGGTATCTTTTGATATATTTTGAAATGGAATAAATATCAAGTAATTGACTGTACAATGATCAATCAATTATCTTTATTGTACACAATTATACACGAAACAGTATTAAAGTGATAAAAGTATAATTGACGGTAAAAAACAGTAAGAATACAATTGGTAGGTACTACATTGATATAGAAGCTATATTTGCTTTGAGGTTTAATATTTTCAGGGACAAAAGTGTAGTATTCTGTCTTTACACAGTATGGATTAATAGAAAATTGGTGATTAATTAATTCAGAGATAATAATTGGTATTGTATTTTCCAGAGCTAGCATCTTGCAAGGCTTTATAATTTTGCTATTGGCGGTCAAGTCAAGTACTGACCGAGCACGATCTCAAGTTGATCCGCAAAACCCAGTAAAAGTTATTTAATATTAAATCCAGAACCTCCTTCTTTTTTTGCAGTCGTTTAAAATGGCAATACAGTGTCGTCTTAAGATTACGTTCTGCATAACTAATGCCATTGTTATTCGTAGGCTCAAAACTTTGTTCTGCCCCGCTTCCCTACTGACTTGAGATTATACCTACAAGATTTTGATGAATATTTTAAAAGATTAGTCGGTGGAGAGATTTTAGCGCATCTTTATAGACTTGGTCAGTATGAAAGTGTTCTTTAATCTTGTACTTTGTGAACGATCTCATGCATATTTCTTTTAAATTAAACTTATTTAGAAATAAGAAAATATAGTATTATTTTTTAAGGCCTGGAATATTAAATGAAGGAACTTATAATGTTACTTTTTAATGTAATCAGCCGATAAAGGAGCAAGCTATCTGAGGATTGTGTCTTGCTAGCCAATAAAGACCTGAAAAGCTCTTTATTTTTCTCTTCTGGACACTGAAAATTACACGAAATATGTATTAACACATTGGCCATGTGTAAATACTGTTGGGATTATATTGGCGACTTCCCGATACTAGGGACCTGGCGCCATGGTTTTGTTAGGGAAGCATTCATAAGAGTACTCCACGCGTAGGTGAGCTTGGCTGGGATTTAAGGTTAATGAAGTACCTTACACCACAAAGCGTTCAACAGGATTGACTTACTGACAAAACACGGGAACCAACATAAATGTTTGACTCAATGTTTACACAAACCCGGAACGGCCGGAACCTTTCTTTAGGCTGGCGGATGACCACATGTAAGATGCTATAATTACCTTAATTACTTAATCACTTAAAGGTTTTGAATGTATGATATAACAAAGGCAGTCGTAGAAATGGTATGTTATTTTGATGATTTCATCGATGCGGTTTCAGATGACTACACATTGTCTAAAAGCAGGTACCTACAGGATACGAAAATGACTTAAGTAACGTGAAAAGTTAGTAATGATAATGATGAGCTATACCTTAAATTAATACTACAAAAACATCAATCGATCAAATAGCATTAACATACCGTTGTCATTGGATAATTAACGGGTTATTCTACTTATTGTATCGAGTTTAACTCGGCAAGTCTAATCGAAGTTCATACTTTACTTCAGAGTGTATAAGTGTATAATGTCGCCGTATACCAGTGTATAAAAAGTGATGTGGTAGTTTGTGGCATTGGCGCGATGTGAGCTGCTGGTGGCTGATGGCGGTTAGAGCGAGGTAGCGCCCGCATGGGGCAAGCGGCGAGCATGTGCCGCCTCCACGGATCATGTCTTCACCACAAGAAAAGTATGTATCCTAACAAGATTCTTGATCTGTAGTTTTTGATTCTCATTTGTACATACCATATTCTCATTTGTAAGAATGATGATTTGAAGACTCGAATGGATCGTACCCGAATCAAGAACAACGACACAACGAAAAGACAAACCCTGTGAACTTATTTAAAATTACTCTCACAATATAAGATTAATCCGTATTATGATACTAAACCGTCCAAAGTTTTGCATGTTTAATTTCATTTGGAAATTTATTGAGAAGTGTTACACTTGTTATAAGTTAAACTAAGACGTTTCAGACTATTACAATATTTAGAGAATAAACTAGTTTATACTGTTGTGTAATTCAATGAAACAAACTTGTTTAACTGGATTAAATTCGTGAAACATATTAACACTGATGGGTTCGTGAATTCCTTAATACACTTTAGATGTATGTATATTCCGTTTTTTCTGATTCGCCAACTATTTCAGTTTTTAGTTATATTCGAGGTCCTTTTTCAAGACCCGTCTACGGCTATATGAGGGTGTAAATATACGTGAATAAACCGGGGCATTATAGACCCACTCTGGTCGGCCCTTCATGACTGAAGATCGTGGTTATGGTGGGAAGCAAGTGGAAATCAAGTCAGGAACGAACAACCTGTGTGTATCAGTCTATCTGTAGCAATATTGGCAACAAAAATTTAGTTTGTCCGACATCGGCCATTTAGTTGGTGAGCGGCCTCTTGATCTCTTCCCTTCTGTTTTCCCAAATTGATCAATTTTTTAAGACTTCTTTCTACGTCTCATTACATGACCAAAATAGCTTTCTACGCCTTGATAACATGTCGTTGGTTATAGACCTACAAACTATCTACAAACTATCTATCTATCTCTCTCTTATCAAGTTTTCTATATCTATAACAAAGTAGTAAGGAAATCTTGCATAACATAGTTTTGTAATCTATTTTACATTGCACGATTTTTTAACAAAAGTTTATTTTTTAGATGTAAGACATTACTCTGAACGGATTAGTTTAATGGGATGAAAGACGTTACGAAATTCTTACAATTGAAACTCATTTTATACATCCATAACAAAGTAAGTATTTGTATGTGGCTTTGCTAATATCAGAGTGCATGTAAATTCTTCCGAAGTCCATAGAGATTACAATAAATAAAAAGCTTTATGGTTCCATGTCGCCATTCTATAATACTGTCTGGCTGCATAAAACTAAGCTAGCTTAGTAAATAGCCAGTTAACATACATCTCATATTTGTATTGTTCTCTTGAAGTAGCCGGCGAGTCGCCAACGAACAATTCTGATATGCTAAAATCTGCGCTACATTCCATATTCTTATCAGTTTATATTTTGACATGATACAATAGTTTGTTGTCTTTGTTTCTCATTCTTAATTAATGTTTGATCTAGGTTGGCATTAGTCCAGTAAAGGCATGCATATTTTTATTATTGAGATGGCCTAGATTCTTCACCGCGATACGCCAGTGTGCATTACTGGAGAGATTTGTAGCCAATCCATTTGCCAGAAGTTTTTATGTAGCCCAAAAGCGTTTGATATAGCCTAACTGTTATCTTGAAAATGGGATCGACTACCGTATCTTGTGCTGTAATGAACTGTGTAGTTCTAATAATATAATTGTACAATTAATTACAACAGTTCATTCAAGTGGATTAACTTGGTTGGCCACAAACACACACTCTCCACCGATAAGCACCGGAGCAGCTTGATGGTATGCTCTAGACCTCAGAGATGAGGAGACCCGTACTCAATTAAATAGACTGAAGCTTAAATATTCTGTAATTTAACCAGTAAAATAAAGAGGCAATACATAAAAAGTACAGTTGAATTGAAAACCTCCAGCTTTTTAGAAGTCGGTAAAAAGCCCATTGTCCTCAAATAATAAAATGTCTTCACCTGTTGCTCAATAGAGTGCGCCACGTACACTGTTGGTTTTAAATAAGGCATTCACGGTATCCTCATTTCAGTCGTACTCGTGTTAAATGTTTAAGAATTCAATTGCTTAATGCTGTACAACACTTGTTTGCAATAGGTTTTTTGTATTCCGTTCCGATGGTATACTGACTGCCTCATGAATTATTACCACACTATCGATATTACGCGTATGACGTCTATCAATACATTAATACACAGGCAGTTTTAAAAATTGTTTAGAATAAAATAAATTGTTTAGAATTAAACGGAAACGTACATATATACATTTGTTTTAAAGTGGTTATTTATCGTTTTATGCTTTTACATAAGCGTAGTTTGTTTGGGCAGATCACATTTCTGATGTAGGATTCAAAAATAAGAATAATCTGAATCTAATATTGCAGATATATCTATATTTATATCTATATAGGTATTATTATTGTAAATTGTATAGTCGTACTAGCGTTAATTGGGAGAGGCCTATGCCCAGCCGTGGACTACAAATGGCTGATAGTAGGATAGACAGAAACTATCCAGTTGAGTACAAATCAATTTCTCCCATTTGTCATAAATACACATTGCTGGGCAACGAACATATGATACCAGCTCCTTTCTGTTGACATTTTTGGGCTTTCCTAATTTAGTTTAATTTCTAGTCTCCATAGTACACATTATAACAACGGATAGCTTTTTGGTCCACAACGTGTCGCTGATATCGTTGGAGTTACTGATGTAGAAGCGGCGATCTTCACCTACCATCAAGTAGGCCGTTTAACGAGAAAAAAAAGATATATCATTAATACAGATGTTAATTTTTAAATAAGTGAATATACAATATACGAGTATATGTAGAGAATTTTTATATTGTATTTTACTAAAACATTCTTTTGTTTCTTTCGTAATAAAACCTGATTAATATCTATTGTACTTTATTTTTGGGGTAATTAAATTATCTTTTATATCCCTTCGTTGTTATTCGAAAGGAATTTTCCACTCCGGACCGAGTGTCGTTAAAGTGTTTAAATGGTATTACAAACAACGGTCATAAAGTGATAAGTGAAAGCTAATGTTGGACTATTTTAGTTCTATTTGTAACACGATCACGCTATGCTATTAACATATCTAAGAATAGAATTGTGATCACTACATCGTGAATTTTATCATTACCTCGTCAGTTACTGAAGAGAGTTTCGTATATAATCTCTCAATGTTATCGGCTTCAATCCATTAATTGCCTAATAAACACGGGATTTACTCATCATTGAGGAGGCTTAACATTGCTTCAGTGAGGATTGGAGGTGCCAACCTAACCACTGGTTTCTGAAAGGCTTATCAAAATGTTGCACAAGCAGGCAGAAGGCTCCAGAACTTAGAAGCTCTGTCAAATCAATTCGAGCTTGTAAGACGTTGATTAAACACTAATAAATCAGAAAACAAAATCGAATTTGACAATGTTTTCGGAGGAAATTTGACAGATCTGTTTACTGTTCAATAAATCAAATCGAATGACAATTGACCTTTCACAATAGATTTGACAGTTTACTAGTTAATTTTTCGTTGATCACCCTTTCAGAGGGCGTAAGTGTTAGATGTTACTATGCCGCCCTGAGGCTTCCGAGATAGCTGACTAACTGTTGTGTAATCATGTTAACCAGGACCTACAATATTCTCTCTGAAACACTGACGTGTTTATGAAATTTTTGCCGCTAGCGATCGTATTGTCTTATTACATTAACATTTTTATTTGCTGTAGCCATGATAGTGGCCTCTGCACTTTTTCGAATCCTAGACGTCTCTTTGTACTTATTGAGCAACAAATTATACCAAATTAAGGTTTTCTTTGTCACTATTAATATTTATACTATTATTGGAGTCCGTAACAGTTACGGACCGCTAACAGTTAAGAAATCATTTTTTTAAATCTCTGAAATACTCGAGCGTAATTGCTAAAGTTCTTAACCCGTTTCATCATTCAAAATGTAAAGGAATAAACAATCCATGATTTTCTTTTTCATTAGTAATTAATTCGCAAGTAACGACCACCATCATAAATCCTATTGCTTATTTACAAATGATGACAAGTGGTTAGAACGTTGGTTTTCCTCGCAACTGAGTCCGTGTGACAATCCTGTACGCACATAATTTTTAAATTGCGCTACTCAAATAATAAGTATCATTTAGTTTGATTAAGGAAAACATCGTGAAGACTCTACCCATTTAAGAGTCCTAACGTTCTGAAAGTTATGTAAAGTCTGCCAATCCACACTTTGCCAGTGTGGTAAATTGTATCCCTCACATTATGAGCGGAAACAACCGGTGTAGCAGTTATGTATATGACGTGACGATTTTGAAATATGATGTAGTATGGAATTCATGTATTTTAGCTTAATTGATGATTTGACCGTCTCCATTTTTGTCACTGAACTTAACCCCTTCATTGCAACTCCCCTTTATCCTTCTAACAAAACCACTACGTCACTCAAAGCAACACGAGAATAGACTTAGAACGCTGTAGGCACTTTCAGTGTATATATTACTTCTTAATTTCTTGTTATACTTACTCAAATAATAAATAAATTTATTACATTTTATTTCAATGTTACACTACATTTGCTAGGTATTCAAAGCCAGAAAAATATGTAATTTAAAAAATAAAGTTAATAATATTTTGGCTGCAATATGTACGAACCGGATCAGGTGAACGAATTAATTTAATTTAATGGATTTTTGGACCTTTTATTTTTTTATTTGGAATTCTTTTTTTTAATAAATATTTTAATTTAGGTATTATATTTCTTTTCTTTGTATTTAAAAAATCTGTTTCTTATGTTTCACGGACATATTCAGTAGGTGTCGGGAAAATTTCTGCAATCTGGTAACCCTAGCCGTTAATAGATATGCAGGTAATTTAATTAAGCCACCCTCCAATGTACATACTGAACAGGCAACCTACTTCGACTATACACATATTAATAGACTCATCCTTTACTTACCTAAGTGGCAACTCTACTCGAATTATTATTGTATAGTTAGGGGTTTGGTGATCAAAGCAAATGGATGAGGCAAATTGTTTGCGGTCACGTAGAATTAACTTGCTATTCTCGTACACTGATTTAGTTAGTACCAGTTACTGTCGTTTCGCTTCGTGAAACTTATGCTTCAGTACACACATGATCTAATGTTGTTATCGTTATAGGCTAGCTACACATATTTTGTTTGAGTCAGCCGCTAAAGGAATCGTCATATTGCAGTTAGGGTTCTAAGAGGTAGTACTTTAGTCTTTAGAAGAAGTACTTTCTTTTTGCTTTTTGCCTTTAACTGGCAGTATATTGGTACATAATGATCCATGAGCGATGGCGACCACTTAACATTAGGGGCTCGTCTACTTCTTTGGCCGCTATTTACAGAAATCTTATGACTGTATTTACTATATGTTGAGTTCTCGGTTTAAATGGTACTCATTCAAAATCCGCGTTTCAGACCTAAGCATTATTTCTTGTCAAGTTGTACACACCTCTTGCAATATTTTCTATTCTATTATAACATTATTTTTATCGTGCGATATCCTTCATAAACCTTCATGTCTAGACTGTTTGTGCATTTCATGTTATATTAAAGGCAATGAACTACCGTAAGTTATTTCTTTGTGTGATCCATCTAATATTGATAAAGCCTATCCTTAGGTATATTGTTATTTTATGTAGAATTGCCCTGAAATATTGCAATCCCTTACAAACATAGAAATTTCGAATTTATTACGTGTGTTCACGAAGACATGGACGCACGTTGCGATACCTACTATTTTGCATAATGCTACGGACGTCATGCGAAATAAGATTCTGTCTGACTTCTGTCTGGAAGGATTAGTTTTATTACATTGGCTTCGCATTTTATATCTTTCTGCTGACTTATGTACTTTGATAGTAGGTTCTAATCGTAATAACCCTTAATTTTTTTTGGTTGTTGGGCGAATAATAGTCCATTTTCCTTCATGATCACATGTTTTATTCAATTCAATACCTATTAAATTGATATGTGATGAATTTAAGTATAACACTTTTATATCATGATTTATATACGTCTATAGAAAGTCGTGGTGGCGGTTAACAGTTTATAGATAAAAAATGTGAAAAGCATTTTATAAGACAAGAATATTATAATACTCCAAATATTAAATGAAAATTAAGAAAAATAAAAGGGAGCACATTTTACTTTAATAACGTTTTCTTAGTAATCGTTTTTAACCGACTTCAAAAAAAAAGGAAATTTTTAAATCGTCTGTATTTTTTTTGTGTGTTACTTGATTACTCTTTACTGGGTGTAGTGATTTGAATGATTCTCTTTACTCGACAGCTCGTGCTGTCAACTGGTTCCATATTAATTTGAGCGACATCTGACGAGCATTTTTGAGTTATCCCTACTAATGCGCGTTCATTTGATGCGTAATACTTCGAGATCGAAATATATGACGGTTTTTTCTTTTATACATTGATAAAGCAGTTATAATCAAACGTTAACTACATTTATTCTTTGTACACAAACTCGTGCATTGTTTCATGATATGACTAAGAGTTAACAAGTTCCTTAAAATCAGAACACATTTTTAGAACGCACAAAAGCCATCATCATAAAGCCATTATTATATAATAATAATTATCTGTTTCACATTAATCTATGAACGAAGTCATGGAAAACAAGCTAGTTGATCTTTACCGAGGTTATCGCACGAGCCCTATGTTTACTGAACGGGATGTGAAACACATTCATAATAAAATTGTTTATCTGGCCGGGTGTAACACGTTTGTCGAGCCATATTTTACTGCGTTGTAAAATAGCAACCGATGCTTTGATTAGTTTATCACCGAACGTCCGTATATAATGTACCTAGTGCTAGTTTCTTAGAAATATCTGTTTTCAAAGTCACGTTGCTGTATTTTCGGTATTTTTTAACGTGGAACAAATTACTCGGTTTGCGAAATGAAAGTTCTGTAGTGTAATATTTTAGTGATTGAATTTCCGTGACGATGAGTAGATGTGCTTGGTCCTCTTACGTGGAAAGATGCTCCCAACATCAAAGGGAGCTGTATCGGCAGAAGCTGAAAACCTTTCGTAAGCGCCTTTTCCCTTTTCAATGTGATAAGCTTCGCTTTTCAATGTCGTAAGCTACGATTTTCAATGTGGTAAGCTACGCTGTTGGAAATACTTTTATTATGTATAGTTTTTTTTTCATTTTGTGCTTTTCATATTAATGTATAGTAGTTGTAGCTCGGTGGCCGAAATATTGAGATTAAGTTATTATGATCCCATTCCGCGGGAAACAGACGGCACCCGGAAGTGACAGAGGGCGGAAACGTGACGTCATACATCATCACTTTACTTTTTAGTATTAATATAATATTAACACTACATATTTTTGTTATCTAAGCTGCAAATTGTAATCAGTCACATTACTTGAAAACGGAGTCGTCCGTTGAATAGAAGGTACGAGAGGAAATAAAATTATTAATCATTAATATAGATAATTAGCAATTAATGAATCATTAAAATAATTGATTAAATAAAAAAAAGATAGGTTAGGTTACTTTTAGTGGTAAATAAATAACGGTACACACTCATAGCCCTAAACTAGGATTCCCTGTGTCGTGGGTGCCATGGACAACACATAAAGACAACATCCAGAACGAGAACAGAAATGTAAATTCATAATTCAAATTTCGGCCTCGCTGGGAATCAAACCCAGGATCTTTCGAACGGCGGTTCGGAGTCGTTACAATTGCGCCACGCGGATCGTCAAATACGAATATACATATAGTTTTGTGGACGAAAATTTTTTTTTAATAAATTCTAAACTATAATGAGTTAGATAAATGATTAAGTTAGCAACATAATTATGTCTTAACATACCGAAAATATGGCTTCATACTAGTGTATCTAGATGGAAACTCCAACCTCATTCGACCTACACAAAGCAATTTAAACTTGGCGAACAAAGTGCGGGACTTGTACCTTTAGATTAGCAAATGACGTATCATTAGTGCACTCGCGAATCTAAATTACTTGAGCGAACTAGTCCATAATTTAGATTGTTACCTATTGTGAGAATTAGGTGTGGAATTTTGTGCTGCTTAACTCCGTAAGGCGATAAGTACACTTTACGTGTTATATTAATCTACATTGTTTTGTGGGAAAACTTTTAGAAAGTACCTTCTATAACCGAATTCACACATTTAATGTTGGAACGTATGAACAACGAGTCAAAATAAAAGTCAAGTCAAATAAAATTTATACTAATAAATAATGTATCGAATCAACACATACATACATATGTATATTGATAATGGAAAATTGATAATGTTAGGCTTTGTAGAAATCAAAACGTTTTGGATTTTTTCTCTGTCTATCTGTTTCTACTTTTACGAGTATGAAACAAAGATTGATTGATTCGATTAGATGGCACTTAACATATTAACAGTAACTGTCATTGGGCAAGAGCTAAACTAGTAGACGCAATACGAACGAAATAAACCTATGTACTTGCGTTAATTCGATTTCTTAGGTACCGTGTTATTAATTCTCTTAAATAATTCTGAGTCAATTCGAACTTGGAATATGAAGTCTACCAATATAATCGTACTTATAATATAATAATCTCTGGTTTCATTAGCTTCGATATTTCTTAGGATATGGGTGTTGGTAGGCCTATTAGCTAATCGGAATTGCCACTTACAAAGTTACAAGAGTTTGTTCGGATAAATTTGTAGAAGTGAGATAAGGATATTGCTAACGACTGTTACCTAAGTAGGTATGCTTCTTTCGGCGAATTCTCCGAGGTGGCTGCGATATGAAACTTGTACCAGTAGCTAATATGTATCAAGCAAATGGAACGTGACACTTATTTGAATATAAAACGCAAATATAGATCCCTATAGGTTAGCTTGTGTAACTAAAACATCTGAATAGTAATGCTGTGACCACACATATTAATGTAATAAACGGTAAGTTGTTAAAAATATTTTAATATTTCTTTTTTAAATTAAAAGTGTAACTGTTCCAAATTTGTTAATCATTTTTTTTGTGTTCATGTTGCTCGGTTTTCTTATTGATATAGGAGCAAAACATAGTTTTTAGGAATTAATGTCTATCCGTCTAGCAGTTAGGGTATTACGGTGAAATTACGAATAGATTTATCACATTTGTCAGGCGTAAAGACTACGTAGTTTTTGTCCCGCGAAAACGGATCCATCCCCGCGGGGTAACAGATATAACTTAGTATGAAGCTTCTATCAAATAAAAGTAATAAAAGTTGCGAATATGTAAAGTATCATTTAAATCCCTTAGCTCGCGTAGACGGACATAAAAAAGCCCAAAAAATATAACGTTTGGCCTCGTTAGTTTTAAAATTAGCATAGACATCTGTTCGCGAAAACTACACTTTTATCTTAAAGATGTGATAAATAGGTGCTTGGGTATAGTTACAAGCATTCTACAGAAATATAGGTCTTTTTCAATGTCTACGTGCCTCGGTATATCACGAACCTAATTTTCCACTGCACTAGCATTGAATCAAGTTACTCCCAGCTCCGCCATCTGCCTTCTGAGTTACGACTCCCAAGATTGCATAAAACAAAATGTAACAGAATTGCCACAATATTCAGGGTTGCCATAATTTCTAGAAACGCGAGCAATTTAAGTAAATGTATAACGTTTAATGTACGCTAATATGTCTTTATTAAAGTATGCTTGTGTACAGAGAAATAAACATTTTTTTCAATATCTATAGCTACAGAAAAATGCATGGAACATTTTTCACTTTTTGTCGAAATTATTAAAAATAAGAAAACAGATCCATGAGCAGAAATTATTAATTATATTCATACGCCATGTTTGGGATCCCAAGCAATATAAGAACAAAAGTCACTTGTTTCTACATTGTATGCGTATTCTGTTAGTAACATTAAGTCGTGATGACATCTACCCAAGTATGGACATAAAGTAGAAAGATTGCACCCTGACCCTTAACTAGCTTAAACAATTTCTATATTGTGGTTCGCAACTCATCTCGACCATAAAACGCGAGCTAAAACGCTATACATCATATTTTGTCGTCCACCAGAGATTTGGTGTAGACTTATTGTAACTAAAATATAGTTTTCAAAACTAAAAGCACTTCTATAAGTAAGTCAAGCATTGACTTATGTAATATGAAAAAATACGTACCAATATAGTAAAAAGCTGAAAATTATAAACAAGCCAATTCTCTTATTTATTTATCGTAAATAAAAACAACAGTAACGGAAGTGAATTGACATTATTCCTCTCAAATACTCTCAATGATTTTTATTATAAAACAAAATTATTTCGTAGAATAGCGGCTCAAGTTACGGAAAACTGGTGTAAGACTTCCTATTATGTATTAAATAAGCTCCAGGTACAGTCACCCGCTTTCTGGTAGACGAGTTCGGTATTGTGATGTAATTTCCTTTTTTTAATAAATATATAGACTAACCGGATCATTAGCTCCAACATACATGTAAAAATATTTCAAGATTAAGGAGAAACTTGCCGACTGAATACTTCATTCTAAATTAATGTATTTATTTGTTTGAAAATCCCTACATTAACAAACATTACAGGTTGCCCCAATTTGTTAGTGAGATCAAACAGTAATAGTTACATTATATATTATTACAATAGTGATGTCCTTAATTATATATTATTTATTACATTATACATTAATTCAGAATAAGAATACACTTTTTCAATATCCTTAATACTGATTGAATATGGTCCTTTCTACTAATCCGGATCAAACATGGAAGAATATTCTCTAGGCTTCCTCAAATTATGAGGAGAGTCATGTGCCCGTAGTAGGTCATTGGGTTGAAGCCATGATCGAATATGAGAAGTAAGTGTCATATAGGTTTATTTTTTAGAGCAGTGTACTAACAATATTGAGATAAAATTTACGGCCCTCGGTTCAACTGGATGTGACCCGATTAAGCACACTTTGTGGTGCACAAACTAAATTTCCTTTTTGATATTGAATAAAGTTTTATAGCGAATATAACTCGACGTTTTACGACGCGTATGGTGTTATCTAACCAATAGCCTCCGGTACTCGATAACCTCGTATTTCTTAAACTTTGTTGTAGGATGGTCTGTATTCAATCTACTAGAAGATACTCGTACATCAGTCAGTTTATTTTATTTGAGACGGTGGCCGTACTAATCCTGATACCTGTATCCGTCTGATGAGTGGAACGTCACAAGGTTCCAATTTGTGCAAAATAATATTTGACAAATTTTTGATTTTCGGTCTTGGTTGTTTTTTTAAGTCAATTATGCAATTTGAGTCCTAGTAACGGAAATAGTACTCGTAGTATGCAGTTCCACGTAGCTCAAAATTTACCTACTGTGTAACCTGTATTTGACTTAAAGGTGTGCTGAGGAGTTCTTTGGCCGTTTCGTCTCCTTGATGTTAAAGCACCTTTCATAAGCGGTGGTGAAAGCAAAAATGAGGTGCAATAGTGTAGTGAAAAAATACCTACATGAATAATTGAATTTGAAGCCTACCACCGCTTACGAGGGCTTAAACTGGGCATCACACAGGATCATCTCAGAGGACTTGGGAGTATTCTGCCATACAGGGAGAAATTCGTTAAAATAGTCTGTCAAATAAATTGCGTAAAAAGTTTTACAATCTTCTCATCGCGTGAGATTTCACTTTATTTAGTCATAAAAAAGTAATAGATAAATCATAATAATAAAATGTTGACGATAAGGATAAGAATACTTCCGTGGTTTTATAAGCTTTATCAAGTTCAAATAACGGTAATGTGTAATTAAATTTGAAGATTGTTAGACACCTATCTGTGTCCTGTTTACTTCCATATTAATTAAAAACAAGTTGTTGAGATTATATGTAGAATTAATTAATGATTAATATGTAAATCGAATTACTTTAAACGTTGATACTGCGTAGGATATAAGTCTTAAGTTTCTGTTAGACACTAAATATGTAAGAACAAACTACTATTGATCAAATTACTTCTCTTATCTGGTGACATCTGGGACATTATAGCAGTGAGATCAACATAACGATTTAAACAATCTATAAACGTAATGCCTTTATCCAATACGGAAAACCTCGAACCTTACTGGTTCCATGGAGCGGTAGCAAATAAATAGAATTGAATTAAGTGCCCAATAAAGAATACAATTAATGGCGCACACAAAATTGTGCAGTATTTTACTTGGCATTGATATAGCGGAAAAGTCAGAGAGTATACTAGTTTTAGAAGTATCACAGCTTTGGCACCCAATTTTAAATGTAATTGGAAAATTGTGTCAATATGAGCATTGTTGTGTCCTGTGTCGTATGATAGAGGAACACCTAGGGCTGCACTTCACTATCCGTGGCTCACTACACCAACACGAGCGCGGGCGCACGTCTAACCCGCACCGAGTCCTCTACTCGACTGACGGTTGACAGTTACTCTCTCTGTCCGTGTACGTGAGACAATGTTAAGCATCTGCTAAATGATACAAACACTATAGTAAGGATGAGTAATAACCATAGAAAATTACTCAAGCGGATTACTAATAAAAATATCTTTGAATGGTTTTGCAGGTATTTATTATACCCAACAGTACATAATGTATGTCTGTATCGTTAACTCTAACAGAATGTTTCCACTCTGTTTAGTTCTGAACCTTAAACATTGTCAAAATTATCCTTTACTGGTATTGTAATTACCGCGGTAACACTACATTTTGAAAGCAGAAATTCGTGTACAACTAGAAATTTGTACACCGGGTCTCACACAGGTGTAACCAAGTACTTTCTGTTACGATTTTCGAGAACGCTTCTCAAATTACGAGTATAGCAAACTTTCCGTATTCCACATCATACCTGACGTGCGCTTAGTAATTTTACATTCGAGTCAATGTTATTAAATTATTAAAAAAACAAAAAAGCAAAACCGATTTCTAATTAATAATTTGATGGGGGAAACTGTTTAGGTAGTAGATGCTTTTAGTGTAGATGATTTAAAGAAACTGGCACCGATCTTTCCGTGAATTCAGCCTGAATAGCTACCACCTACTTACTTGTCCACTTGAGTTAATCGCTAAATTACTCTTGGTTTTCTGACTGGTAGCTTGGGAGCCAGTACTCTCCTTCTTTCTAGTTCTGTAAAACATCCGTGATGTATTGGTGTCGCTGATAACCATAGGCAAATGTGACCACTTTTTATTATGGGGTTCGTCGGCCTGCTGATAACGTAAAGTTTCTAGATAAGTCTCAATAATGCTCCCGGTACGTAAAAGAATAACACTATACAATATTAAACGTGAACGTGAAAACTATGTTAGTGCCTTTTTACTTATACAACATACACAAAACTTTAACAGCATGATTCAGAAATGGTCGAACTAACGCCATCTATTAGCGGCGGGATGGACTTAATTGAACAATGTTTATATTGAACAGTTTTAAACCTAAAAATACTAACTAATAGTTTTACAGTTTTATAATTAAAATAAATAAAACAAAATCTTATATTTAAATTTTGATACTAATTAATAAGGTACCTAATTAATATTGTAGTTTAGTTAAAAATAATAATTATACGTTACAAAAATACTTTACTTTAATGCAGTACTATAAAGTAAAAGCGACTGTCTCATTATGTTTTACTACATTACGTAATATTCTTTTTAAATAATGGATCGTAAAATAAAATTATGATACTAAAACGCTCTGCATCTAAATCAGAGGCAAACGTTGCTAAGATCAGCTGCTTACATCTCTAGAGAACAGTTGTGGGAATTTATCGTTAAATTTGTGCTAAGTGCGGCAACGATATGAAATTTTTAATAATAATTTTAAAGATTTTAAGTCAAGTAAGGTAAAGACTGCCACTCTATCGGTTTATCCCTGTTATGATAGCAGTGATGATAAATAAATAAATAAAAAAAAAAAATTAAGCCTATCAAGTAGCATATTACGTTTCAATGCACTAGGATGCATTTACATGCATACAAAAAGTGAGGCGTCAAAAATACGATATGGGCATGTGTTTTTAAGTTTTTAAATATATTTGCCATGCACATACAGCGATCAGTTACAATTTTATATTATGTATAGAAGAAGATATCGAATATCGATATTTCGATCCTGTTACATGGATCTTGGACATGAGGAAATTAATAACTACCTTAATAATCCATGTGACTGGGTCAATATATTGGTATAAAATACACGTATTTTATTTAAAATCGACATATTTGTCGCAGAAGAAAATCTTTGGATCCCAGATTTACAGACTCACTACCAACATTTAGTTGGCTTCGTTTGTTAAAGTAATTTGATGAGTAAAGCGATAAAAAAATACTTATTATATGATGATTGTATTTATTTATCAAGATTTATAAGAATTACTAACGAGAAAGTATAAAAATACGTAATGAAAATCCTTTGTATAAACTAGCGTTGTTCTTCATTTGTTTGTTTTCAAAGCTTGCCCCGAGTAATTGGATGCTGGCTGATTTGTAAGTACTTGTCGAAATATGTATTTTCTTGAAGATTTCGCAACGAGATTTTATAAAACGTATAATTCAATAAAAGCTGGGATTTTTGTATTTATTTATAGAACACATTTCATTAGTTTACAGATAAAATATCTAACAATGGTTACCTTTAACATAAAAAAAATGTTTAATATAGTTTCAGAGACTACCTCTATACAATATATGTAGTTGTTAGACTTTCGACATCAGTCGTAATTTTTATGTCTTGAACGAACTAAAACAGTTATACAAGATTCAATCGTTTTGTTTGCGGTGAAATTGAGTTATCTACCAGATAGAAATCATATAACCTGGCTAGTTATTTTTAGTGTCAATGTTTTATTTATTCATTATTTCGAGTAGTTTTTTTATTTTTAAGTACAGCCCTTGAATTTACAGAATGAGGTTACAATTTAAGAAATTTAACAAAATGGCTTTCTTCTCTACGAAACTTGACGAAATGGTGGGCGTTAGCGCAGTATTTTATATTTATGAACATTAAATATTGCGAAAACGTGTCGTGATTAATGGCACCGACTTTAAGGCCAATGTTTATGCTTTAACAGCCGCGGGAATTTACCGCTAAATTAGCGCTAAATACGGCAACTATCGGAATTTATGGCAATACCGGTTCACTGCGCTGCGTCCTATCTATTCCGTTTACTTTTAATTTACGATACAATGTTTGTATTGGACTTTTTACGCGAAAAATTTCCTTAAGTTGTTTATACTTCGGGGTGATATTCTATTACAGATACGCTTTTAAATGAATTAACGATTGAAAATTTTATCATTTTATTCTTAACGGTTTCGTGTTAGACATTTTTTATAACCTGGATAAGGGAGAATGAGATCATAAATTACGATATAAAATATATTTATTTTGTTTGTTCAATTTAAAAATTGTGTTCCATTAATATCTTGTATATTTTAAAATGTGGCTTCGTTTTACCGTTCGCTTTTACATGATCCAACCTCGTTATTCTAATCATTACAGTTTGGGAATTTTTATAATCCATAAAATATAATGTGATCATTATCTGTGTATACAGGCATTTGCTTCTTAATAATTCCATTGAACTGATAATGTAAACATATAATTGTTATTTAACCCGCTCAGTTTATCGGGAATATTTGGGAATAATGTGATAAATATAAATAACTTTTAAAATAAATCAGCTAAACCATCAAAGACTGCTTTGCTAAGCAAAAGCGTATTTGGAATGCCACTAAAACTATACAATAAAGTCCCCACATTGCTACGAAACATAGAGAGAATTAAATAATTTGAACTTGAGGTAAAAAAATAAAAAATAATATGTTATTACTTAGTCGAGGATTTTTAGTTGACACCGAATTATAGTTTTTAATACTATGCCTAATTTTAATATTTGTATACCCAAAAGGGTCTAACATAGTGTACTGTTTTCTATCATCTAACACCTTTACGTACACCTATGTTAACAAATAAAGGAATTTGAATTTAAATAAAACTTGTTTTTTATCTACCCGATTTAGACATGTTGAAAGAGAAAACAGAGAATAATAAGGTAAATCACAGTATACTAGAAAATATCACAAACTATTTATTGTTTTAATTCATCGTTTACCTTCGACATTAATCAGATATTAGAAAGCTAATGCCATTGTTCAGCAGAGGGGGCAACGAGTATGTTACCGCCAGTTTCTGAAAGGCTTGTCAAATTTTTTTCATACAACACGCATATTAACGTGAAAATTCTATGAAGTCAATTCGAGTTTCTGAAACGTTGATTAGCGAA
>DWJN01000121.1:0-31480 GCA_018248895.1 Carystus phorcus
GTGGAGTATGCTCTAGACCTCCTCAGTGTTGAGGAGAGACCCGTGCTCAGTAGTGGGCCATTAATGGGTTGAAGGCAGGAGTATGTAGGACTTTTACTTATAAACAGGCTGAGAAAAAAGGGACAAAAAGCCACCCTTTTTCTCTAGTGTTTGTCGATCGATTATTCTTTGTTTTTTGTTCCGGGTTACTCGGGGATTATGGAGCTCCTTTCATTCTTAAGTCCAAATCAACCTTTGATCTTCGCTTTACTAAAAAACGCAACGAAAAAGAAAATGCTGTAAAGTGCCTGTCGTCGGAAGTAGCTTGTTGTTCTGTAAAACCTAACTGAATTACGACGGTACTACTTTTAGTTCTTATCAACTTTTCAATTTTTTATGTGAATAGCCAATGAACGAGCAGGAAATCCATGTGATGGTCAGGGGTTCCCGTCAAAGGTCAAGGCTATCACCGATGCGTTGTAGGTCAAAAAATACATATGAAAGTGCATTTCAAAAAATCTACCGCGAAATGACCTTATTCAGTTGCAATGTTGGAACGCCTGTTAAGAAGCCGCTTGATTTATCGTTTCATTCTTGGCCGACTACGCTTCTGTGACGTCACTGATAGATGGGCATGTCAGATATGCATGGGCGGCACGGCGGTGACCATCGTTAACAATCTGATCTCAAAGTTGTTTAGGACACCTTCAACCCTGCCGTAATTCTGCTGTCGATAGAGCTAGAAGCCTGAGGTTTCGAAAGTCAGAAGGACATATTATTGCTAGCAATAATACGAATTTATTTCATTAATACTGAGCGATTTTTGAAGTTGTAAGTTATTTTTTTGGCAGACCAATAAACTACAACTTTGGGAATTTATTTAGCCTTCAGTCTATGAGAAAATAAACACTGATATTTCTTTTTTTATAATCAAATGTCAAAATATCAGTCATGTTATTTAGTATCTGGGAAATGCCCAGCCAAGGTTTGATATCTTTTAGAGGATCGGTAAAATTATGCCTGAATTGTAATGGAAGCGCGCACAAGCTTCTTACACAAGCAAGAAAAGTGATTAAAGATTAATTCATTTCTTAAGTGATTAAAGATTGATTCATTTCTTAGTTTTACTTGGTTAGATCCGATCATAGGATAATGACAACATGCTAATGAAGACTATTGCTAATTATGACGTTTTTTGATATTTTTCTATTTAAATTTAATATTTTGTATAATAGTATATGTATAATTATAGTATAGTATAATTTAATATTGTTTAACTAAACGATAATTGTGTATCTTCCCTATTTTATTCGTACTGTAGTAAAATGACCGACCGTCTATGATTGATATTGTCCGTCGTCACTTTATGTAATATCTGTACATTGGTCGTGCCAGCGAGTTATAAATAGGTTTCTTACAGAAAACAAAAATAGTAATAGTATTAATACAAAACATAACGTCTTTTATACAATGTCCCCCGCATTGCACAATCTATTTTGTATTACCCCTTGCGCTGTAAACAACCAACTGTAATCCATGAAAAATATTACCAAAGACGAGGTAATTTTTTAACATGTGGCTGGTCAACAATAATAATAATATGAAGGGTGTCGATGATGACTTCCTTATTATTAGAACCGCCAAACTTCAAACGCGATAGAACATATTAGGGAAAGCTTAGGTTCACAGGGTTCCTCATGATATCTTAAATACTTATATATTTATCTAGAAATCAGTAGCTAGTACTGTAGCAATACTATAGCTTACTATGTACTATAGTAAGGGCTTTACAAAAAAATAATGTGTTTAGCCTATTTAAGCTACACGGTAGGCTGGATAATAAAGCCACAGGAAAAAAAAATCCGCTAATTACTATTTTAAAGTAACGTAAATCCAGTTTACAAAAAAGTATACGTATTTAATTAAAATATAATTATAATATATAATATCGGAAATCAGATTTACTTCAAATTAGGTCTTCAAACGTGGGAGGAACGTTATAACCTTTAGGATTTTACTCTTTATGTTACTAACAATGGTAGCTTTTTCTTTACATATAGTAGTTTTATAAATTCTGCATTACATTGTTCATGTTTCTTTATTACTCGTACACTTAATTACTGTGTTCTGTCTGATCAACTCGTAATTCTAAAAGTTGACTGGAAGAAATTGTTTTGTAGCTATTAGTCCGCCTTTTGTACTTTTACCATTCCATTACTTATATAGGTGTACAATAGTTATAAATAAATACAATTTACAATGTTTTGAACGTAAAATATTTTTATACGCAGA
This sequence comes from Carystus phorcus, assembly GCA_018248895.1. Taxonomy (NCBI): domain Eukaryota; kingdom Metazoa; phylum Arthropoda; class Insecta; order Lepidoptera; family Hesperiidae; genus Carystus; species Carystus phorcus. The sequence continues at coordinate 2,272 of DWJN01000121.1, forward strand.
TTCGACGCACCGGGGCCAATGTGAGAAGTGCTTTTTCTCTAACGCAGATGCGGTACGTCCGGATCCTCCGAGATTGGTAAGTTTACGTTCATGAGATGCGTGTTCTTATTTCTCGTTAAGTCGATTGACGCTTAATTTTAACAAGAAACTTGCTTTAAAAAATTGCCATTATACCTTTCAGTAGCTACCTATCCATGGTTCTGGACTGTTGTTGGTGGTGTAACCTGTGACATGGCATTGCACTCGTGTTGTATAGGTGCAGATACTTGTGAACTATGCATATTGATTGACTTACTAGGGACATGATTATTGATATGATATAAGTATAGAGTACTTTAGTATTACCGAGTGTAAGTTTTTTACCCAAGAAAAAGCGCCACGTTCTAGTTCTCGCTACAAATATATTAAATACGTAATTTTTTAATTTTATAATATAAATAAGTGACTCGTTAAAGAAAAATATCTTAAAATATTATTACCTCTAATATACTATTACTTTTGGTGACAATTAAGCTATTTCTAGTTCAACCTTTTTCCGAAAGGTGGCTCTATGCAAATATATGTATACGGTTAGCCGAAAGTACTATGTAAGACGCCATCTAGTTAATTTCTTTAGAACTTCTCTATAAATGCTTTGCGCCATCTATTCGGGTAGTACGGAACTTATATAGAAAGTTTACTGTAATTCTGCACAGGTGGCAGTAGTATGAACATAATACGTTTTGTACAATGTTAAGCTAATAAAATGCGATAAACATATTAATATTAAGAGCCATGTAATTGTATTTCCGACACCAAATATCAGACATTTCTCAATATTCGTCAAAATTGCATTAGTTTTAACGTCTTCGGTTGGCTGACGTGTTGGATTTTAGTTGGACCTTTACCTTTTGTATGTGAAAGGAATCGCGAACTCAGCAGTGGAATTAATGGTTATATAAATAAGGGTTGAGGAAATAAGACATTTTTAATATTGTTTGTCGTTCGTGGACAGGTATGTTATTACGTGACTGCGTTCACATGATGTTCTGGAGCGTCCCTTGGGTATTTAGTGGGTAGTCATACATAACCCGCGACCGTTGGGTTTCTTTGAATTCCTCCTCTAATAAAAGTAAAATTATGTAGTAATTAAGTAAAATTCGTCGTGTAACTGTTTCAAATAAATTAAGAAAATTTTAAAATATTTGTTTTAAAAATATGTTCATGCCAAATAGGTTCATGTCACTGAATGCAGGGTGTCTTAGTTGACATTTGGGGTTAGTTGTTGTTTACTAAAATTAAGATTTAATCGAAAGGGAGGATGCACCATGCATTTCGCACATAAGCCAAAAAAGATTTTTTTTCTTTATGTCACATAAAAACCGTACATAGGTAAACATAAAATCCTTTGAGTTTCACCAGACACACAACCACAACATATCTTTTATACATTATACATTTATATTTATTTGCTACACAATTAGAAAAAACATGAGTCACAATGAGTACTAAAATTCATCTTGTGTCCTCCGAAAGTATGGAGACTCCAGAAATTTTTGCTTAACTCTATCAATCGCAATCACAGACTGCGAATTGGGGGTGATCTGTGATCGCAATGAATTAACGCGAGCCTCTGGGCTATGAGCGCTTCATTAGTTTATTAGATTATTATTAATATTTACTATTTTAATTATGATGCGAGTACAACGAAATAATAATTAAATAACTGATCAAAATCAGAGACTGAACCCTGAAGAATGTTTTTAAGCACGAGTATTATGCAGTCATTGGACTAGAAAATATGTGTAATTTTATTCAAGTTTTTGATGAAGTATTTTTTTTAAGAAAATGTATGGATCATAGAAATAATTGTTGCACATAATCAAGTAGCCCAGTAAATATACTTTACAATGTTATATCCCATAGTTGTGCAAGCTTAGCTCTGTAGACTGTATGTCCTCAAAAGGAGGGACCACTTTTGAACATCTTTACAAATTATTTCTGAACGTAGAAACTGAAACTATATCTTATGAAATTATACAAATTTATCACAATAGCTTTGTGACCCGCGAAGGGGTTGGCTGTATTTTTAAGCTGTGCATTTGTGATAAAACACAGTTAAATTTAAAATTTAATGACTAGATGCAAAAGATAAATTACTTGCAAATAATACTCAAGTAAGTAATCGTAGGTAAACAGTGACGAAGTAATTGTGCGCTGCAAAACCTTCTGGTTATTTGGGAACTCCATAGAGTCAATAGGCATCTTCTAAGTTAGTGCGCTCACCATCCAAGGCTGCATCTCTGCTTACCATCAGGCAGGATAGTAGTCAAGCATTAACTTATTTTTATATAAAAAAAAAAAAAAAAACAAAAAATAATAGACCTGCCATACAAAACGTAAATCCCGCCGTGCGTAAACGTGTCGAGCCGAGTAGTAGACTTGGTGCACACAGCGGGGGCGCCGTGCCGTCGCCTCTGTCAATAAAATTCCATAGTAAACCATATAACACTGACGACCGTGTCTACATAATTATCGCGAATCAAGCGTAGTTTTTCATAGCGAAAAAAGTGGGTGATCAAAAAGGCCTTAGGGCGATAAAGATTCCGTGCAGTTTAATATTTGTTAAAATACTGTTACTTGTAGTTGAAATTATGATTTAATTTATTTTTTATATCATTAGTAATTACTGTGTACAATAAAGTTATTAATTATACCTATAATATATTTTATTATTGGATACGCTGACACCTAGCTTTAGAAAGTTAGATTTCTCAATTTCAAACGTAAACTCGCGTTTTATTAAAACAAGCAACTCGACCTAGCTCTAGTTCGGGAACATATTACATAAGTTTACAAACAATATCCTCGTTTGATCAGAGCTGAGGAGTAGTAAAAACTTTTTTACTGATGACGGACAGACTTATTGCTTTTATCCAGGAAACATGGTGACACGGACACTTCTTTAAAAGGAAAAATGTTGATGCATTCAACAGATTATATAGCTGATTATTTAGTTTTAGACGTCTCAGACTCTCAGACGAAATATCAATCAATATATACTTTTCATAACGTAGAAGGCGAACTTAATGTATATCTAAGGTATACGTAGAACGTGCTTTACTGTATATAAAATAAGGCCACTCCGGTTCGTTACGTAAAATTTCTTTAACCTTTATATCCGGCGCTTTCTCATACAGGTATCACAATGTTTGTATTGCAAGCTCTTTAAAAATTTTGAAAGTTAAAAATCGTTAGTAAAGTTACACGTTGCATAGAACTAGAACTCGGGCGAAATGTGGAACGAGGAAAACAAAACTAAGAACAAGGGTACAGTTTTACGTTTGTTTTTTCTGTATTTTGTTTGGTTTTGTAGTTGCATGTGCCTTTGTATTGTATGTTGAGTAGATAAATGATAAAAATAGTACATTAACGGATTTATGAAACGTTGTTCTCCAACGTATGTTATCTAATTGTCTATTTATTTTTCATTTGAGATTGATACCCGCACAACAAAGAGGATTAAATAAATTCAAAAACAATTTGTGTCGGTACAAAAAATTATCAAAATCGGTACAACCGTATAAATGGAGTCCAGTGTCTTGCAAACGAACAGGAGAATTATAAATTAGTTACCTAGTTAAACTCAGTTAAATGCGAATTAAAAAATCGAATTTAAAGAAAAGTCAGCATAATTAATACAATCATTTTGATTCTATTTCGACTTTAAAAGAAATGGATAATTTGTAATTGACAAAGCGAATTTTATAATTAATTGTAGTGAATTATAAGTATGTATGATGTGATATATACATATACTTCTGTGTAGTCTTTATTACACTCAAAATCTTAAGTGTTATGCTTTTGATATCAAGTTTTAAATAGACTGAAATAAAGAATATTTCGAGTATTATTACTAAGTTCACAAAAAACATAGCTTTCAATATTTCCAATAATTTTTCTCTACATTAGTAAAATGCAAGGAATGAGAGTTGTTCTTAATTGTTTTGCAACAAATAAAATCAACATTTTCAATTGTAATTCATCAATCGTATAATTTTGTTACTACAATATTTTTCAGAGTAGGTATTCTGAACAAAGGTTTTATACACTTCAGTGCTCTATCCCCTACCATCTCAAAGTCAATAAACAAACAAATATACAATGATTTTGATGTATACAGAAGATAAGGACAAGCATTTTATAAATGACACAGATAAAAAAGATGCTTAGGATGTTTCGAATAAAATTCAAGATATTTTAATACTCAATAAAAAGTTCACGATCGTTTTTATAGAGGTGATGGCTAGTGTATGAGTAAATATACCCTACCAACGTGTTAGTACTGACGGGATTAAACCTGTTCTCCAGTAGCAAGAATCTGGTACCATACATAACCTCGTATGTTATGCGTAGCACGAATATGGGAAGTTAGCTTGGACTTATTGATGGAAGGGTCTCCCGGCAAACCTTTGCTCAAATTCACAGATTGAAATAATGCCACTTATTTACAGTGCTATTTATTTTTTATTGTTCCATTTGTTTTTAGGGCTCGTCGTTGATGCTTGCAGTATAAATTTACAGTACGAATTTACTTTAAACCTTGAGGCTCGTAATCTTTGGGATGTAATTGACAAAATCTGGTATGAGTGACAATTTTTAAATTTTAGTCATTAATATAAAACGTAGCTAAAAAATATTATAAATTTTTGCTGTTGTTAAAATTGGAATTATTTTTCTGGTGCAGATTTTCCTATCCAGTGAAGACTAGACGTCTCATGGCCACGCGAAGGCTGCGAACTTCGTTTATCAGATCGTTTTAAGTCACTGTTAAGGAGAATACAACGTTTGATTGTCGTTTGAGAATCGTTTTACTGTTTATCATGAAAATGCTCGTTATTTTTTTTAATAATAGAAGCATTTTTGCCCTAAACGTCCTACGTGTTGCCTGTAATTGGTTCTATATCTTTCCAGCCATTCTGATTTTGTTGAACTACTGATGAGAAGGCGGCGTTTGGTTCTTTGTATTGGAGGTTGAATTGTTCTATGCTATGCGGTGGACTTCTGATGGAACTCGTGTATTTGGTGGTGGGTTTTTCATCCAACGTTACCGCCCTTTTTTGCTATTCAAAATTTTCAAATTTTAATTGACTATGATTATTGCTTCATTCTGCTGTTATGGCTATCCATGGCAGCTTTAATTACTAACTTTGTCCACGCTTGACTTTAAAAAAATATAGAACAATTGTTGCATAACAACTCGTTGGCGCGATAAATGAGGCAATTATCTCTTTCCCACGCTTCGCTTTTTTCCTTACTTTTGAAAGCAATAAATACTTCATAAGGAAACGTTAATTGTGAAAACTGTTCTTTTTGAGAGTGTTGCAATATATTATTTTTCAATCCTGTGTTTGAGGTTTATCTCTCAGAAAATTACAATACGAATTTAAGTTACTAATTTTATCATTAAACTCTTGATTCTAGAAATATAACAGAGCCAATTTTTTAATGATAATACGATTAAAACCATTTTCATTATTCCGCGACAGTTATCAAATTGGGTTGCAATCTTGCTATCGTTCCCGATCTTGTAGCATCTGAAAATATTATTGTATATCGTATGTTCAAGTAATTACATCTACTTGACCTTCTGGCCTTTGAAAAGTATAACCTGAATTTCTTCTCAGTAGTAATAAAAATGTGCTTTCATCGTGTACTTTCCTTTGTGCCGTTATAGGTAATATTCCTTTAGAAGTAGAACATTTTTACAATGTAAAGCTTAACTGCGATATATTGGTTTCAGTTTAATGTCTTCGCTCCAGCTTTACTAAACTGATTGCATCTGCAACAACATTAGCTACGTTGGAATTATCGGATTAGGTGACGTAGTGCTACTCAGGCATGTGGGTGCCCGAAGGATAACAAAGTTATGTAGATTTGATGAACGAACGATATGTGGGTGTTTTGTTATCTAAAATCTTAGCCTTAAGTTCCTAAGTGGTTTTCGGCATAGCACATATGACCGTCTAGAACTGGAGTCTGATAGTAACTGGTAGCCTACCCCTGGTCACCCACAATCGGTGTCTTCTACTCCGAAAGGTGCCAGTGTTCCCCACAGTTTAGTCCTAAAGCTACTTATACAAGTTTAGAAGTGGTCCGCTTATTTGATACAAAAAATACTCAACAAGGATAATTGTACGTGGACTAATAACATATTTTTTGAATGCTCCTTTCTTTTATCGTACGTCATTTTAAACTTACTTATACTAACGTGATCTTAAATCATCCAGTATATTTTTTTTGTTAATGAATGGTATAATACTTATTTTGTGACTAAATGCATCATATTTGTTTCTGAAATTTTAAACAAACAGAATATTATGTTCATGTTAATAGGTTTCAATCGGGTTTAAACCCTTCTAATGATACGATTAGTTTAAAATACAATGTTTACAAATTCCTGCTACATAATTACAGTTCCGTTCCGTTTTAGTTTCGAAACAAATACTAATTTACTCCACAACAACCAAGATTGCGACGCGACGTTTGTCGCCGCCGGAAATTGAAGTAACTATTCGCGCCACCTGGACTAATTTAAAGGTGCATTGTCTGCACTTAATAAATAAATTCTAATGGTAGAATTAATACGCAATTATCAAATACAATATTCATTTAGCAGCAGTTATAGGTACGAGAAATCGATCGTCTGTAGTCTTGTGAGCTTGTGACTACTAACTATTATAACGGATTATTTACTGTAAAAATGATTATGAATTTTCATAAATGTTCAAAATCGAGACAGTTGATTATCTGATTAAATTGTATTGATTATAATTATTGATCATTTTTAAATAGGTATATTGTTGCGTCACGTCAGCCGATTGTATCAAACTAACTTTCTAAAAACCAAACAACGTAACTAATCACAAATAGGATCGGTCCAGAACTTAGTAACAAAAGTAATGTTTTCCCACTTTCCAGGAAACTTTAAATCGTTAGATTGTGCCGTGAATAAGAATCAGAGTGCGTTTTAATACTTCCAAGTGTGAGCTGAGGTATTGATTCTGATTGTTAACTCTGATAATTAGCCACCAAATAGACTTTAATTGTAGCATCACGATGCTCCACATAATCGCTGTCTTTAATTTGTAAGCAGTGACGCGCGTCGTGCATTTAACCATTAATGGGTTACAATTACTGTTGACAATCTTATCTGATAGTGTTAGCCACACTGCATTTGACACGTAACGATTCAGCTTGCACTCAACTTACGAATGTTGCCTTGAACCAATTGACTTGGCCAAGGTGTATTGTGTGCAATTTCATGTAATTTGCAAGGCGTGCGGAAGTGCGCGTTCAAACGTATTTTTCTTTCCACATATTTATTATTATAATATTTTTTTAATAAATGCGGTCCAATGCGGATTGGTGGGGGGGTTAGTAGCAACCCAGGTGTTGGTGGTTTTTATGGCGCGTTCAAGAAATTTTTGACACTAGTAATCACCCATCCAGGTACCGACCGCGCCCGCAGTTGCTTAACTCTGTCAATCCGTAAGAAATGCAGAAAGCAAAATTTTTACGTCTATATATTTATACTGTCAAACTGTCAATACAATAAACAATAAGTTTATATGTGTAATTATTCTGTTCCGGTGTATGTTACTGTACTTCTAAAAAGTTGGATCCATTTTGAATAATTTTGTGCGTGTTTCAGAAGGATTCCAGAATGTTTTAGGTCAATACAATCATGTGATCCATGGAAAAATGGTTCAATTTGATAAAAATAATGAAGTATTCGATAGCTGTGCAACCGATTGTTGTTGTAAATGGAAATACGTACATGGTATATAATCCTATGTAGGTATTAGGATGTTATTTTTATTTACCCGCCCTCCAGAACTCAACATGCAAATTAATCACCCACTTAAGTAGATATACAGAACATCTTTAAGCTTGTACTTGTTGAAATTGATGAACACCTGGCGAGGTCATGACCCCAGTTTCTTACAGTTTAGAAATCTCTTCTAGGAGATTCTAGATATCTACCGGAAAGTTCAATCCAGTGGTATTCATGCAGGATGGTAAGCTATTTTATCCGTTTGGTCCCTATTTCCCTCCTAGCATCGGCCGTGAAATGTTATATCCGGGTTTCGGTGCAGTGTCGGACAGCCAGTAAATAATAATTAGCTCTTCCGCTCCCTTTTTGAGCGGAAACTTGAGGTTATTGATGTCTATGGGTAACTGACCATCAAGCGGATTGATTTGCTACGACATCAGCTATTGGCTGTCAGTAGTAAAATGTTTTTATAGTTAAAATGTATAGTCATACACTATAGATGTCGCAGTAATGTCTCTTCTACAATTTATTAATATGTACTTTATTGTCTATAACATTAATCTACAGATTTAAGGGTCTGTCGTTTATTAAGGGGCGTATAAGACGTATAAGCACAGGGCATAAAAATAGAGACGGCAAAGGAAATATTATAGGTACTGAAAAATACTATACAAACGAGTTGTTCGCAAAGCATTAATAATTCTTAATAAAGAAACTTGTTGGAGTGTGTACGTAGACCTTGAAGTAACAGTACAAAGCAAAGGGTTGTAACCGTGAAAATATCAATCCAACCTAAGTATATACAAGAATAGACGTCGCTCCAGGCAAAAGGTAAATCTTTGTATTGATTTTCTGTATTGCTTTTAACGGCGTTGTACACAAAAAAGAGGCCACAAAACCGTTTCAAGCGATTCTTCGGTCTTTGTGGCCGTTGTAAACGTAAATGTTGATTTATTATTTCAGTATGTAATTATATTCTAATAGACACGCAATTCTTTTGCGGGAATGTAAGTAATAAAGCGTATGAATCACGGCAAGGAAAAATTAGTTTTTCTATCACGGGTTTTTTAAAAACTTTGAATATTGAATGTTGAGAATTAATAACAAACTTTTATTGGAACCATAATGAGGTCGGAAATATAAGTGCGCAGATGCATAAGGGAACTCTAAAAATAATACTTTACACGCCTCTATTTTTTATTTTTTTGTGAGTTCTAACAAAACGGGATAAAATTCTATCGCTTAGGTACTGGTTTGTTTAAGTTGTGTAGTCAAAAGAAGACAGTTAATTTCACTAGTATAGGATGGGATCTAAAGCCATTATTTCGTCCGTTTAGTAGTAGTAGTTCGTTGTTCAGCAGTGTAGGGAGATTTGTTTGAAACCAAAGGGGGGAACGCCTTTCACCCCAAAAGCCGTGAATCTGACTGAAAACGTAGTAAAATGAATAATAACTCAGAGACGTAAATTGCGTTCCGAAACGGGTGCGCCTTATGTATTACAACTTTTATCGAAAAAGGCACGGGATCAACGTTTCTAATAGAAAAATCAATTTCTTACACGTAGAATGAGTATACTCCACATTCATTCAGCAACTTTCGATACCATTTATGATTTTATTAAAACCAGAAGTTTAATTAATTATTTTATGACAGAAGTTTTTGTAAGCTGTGAGGTTTGAGGGTGTGTTATTTATAATTTGTCACATTTAATTTAATTTCTAGTACCTGGGTGAACGAACTTTGATCGGTTTTTTTAGTACATCGCCTTTTTTTAATTATATTTACATATAACTATGCAAATTTCTTACTGATGAAATATGAATAATATATTTTGATCTTATTAAAACATTAAATTCAATATAATTATAAAATTCGAAGGAACTCGAAAAATAAAGAAAATATAAAAGAAACAATTGGACCGAGATTTAAACCTGGGTTTCCTGCGTTTTAAGGCGCCCGATTTCCCGACCGAGCTATTCTAAGTTGGTGACGAAATTTAGCTTCCTATTCTAATGATATTGTAGGAGGTTTTTATTCAATGAAAACACGGTCAAAACGACATTTTCAGAAAATAAAACCTACCTAGATTGATTAATAGCCCTTGACTTGAAATCCCCTAAATACAAAATTTCAAGGATATCGTTATAGCCGTTTCCGAGATTGTTGATATACATATATGGACAAAATATATATAAACGAGCAATCGTTTAAAGGTATTAGATAGATAGATATCCTTTTTGATGCGTGACACGGAGACTTGTCGCTAAACCTTAGTTTCTTTAAAGTAAAGCAAATATAACAATGTAGGAATGTGTGTACATGTAAAGAAAAATTCTTAAATTAAAAAATTCTTGATATAGAACTTTAAAATTCCTTTTTTAGTAATATCTACAGCATTTCAGCGTGGGCATTTTATGCCCAGTTCGTATATTTAAGTAATTATCGTACATAAATTTCAACAGTAATGTGGTTAATGTAATTCCTTTTCTTTCTTATAATTTTCTACTATCCATAAATAAGATGAATCGTTTTTAGAATATAGGATATTATTATGATATCTAACTGTAGAATCTGGAACCTATGATTCAACGCTTTAACTACTTTTACAAAATATCGATCGGAGTGAAAGCGATTTTTATCAAAGGACATGGTCGAACGTGTAGTGTAGAACAGTGCCTGCGGCGTTCGAGTATTTCTGTGAATATAATCAACGGTGGTTTGTTTGTTTATTTGTCCTTTATGGTCTTTGAAATGGCAGGAGATGGTCTTTAGCAATTTTGTTCAGAATTCTCCTGAAGAAGGTTTTGGTTCCACATGGTTGATGAGTTAGAGTTGAAAATGCTTTCCCGCTGATCGCTCGTAGATTTACCCGTATACTTAACAGCACTTCAATAAACGGAACCAAAATTATTGTTCTTATATGCTGACTTTTTTATTTGAGTAGCAACGCACGCCGGGTACACCTAGTTCTGTATAAAAGCCGCCTTAGAAGAGTCGCAATAATGACAGAATGAAGGTCAGGGGAGGCGCAAAAAGAATTGTGCGCCTGTGTTCAAAAGTCGGGCCAGTTTCCGCATCCTGATGCCGCCTGGTGACGCCACTGCATCTTCGCATATCCTGATGAAAGTCACCTATTCGGATTGACCCCCATTCTAATAGGCCAAATTTGTACTTTGATTTATCGAGATAACAACTTTCTTTGGAATTAACGTCTCAAGTGAAGACATGTAAATATTACAGTAAAGGATTAAGCAAATCGAATAGTTTTACCGAAGCCAAACCACGCCAGATTACTACTTTATATTTAAAGTGAATTATTTTAATATTTAGTGAAGGTTACTCATATAAACAAGGTGGAAATAAAAAATTGTTTTCAACTATTGTCAATATGATGTCATAATATACAGTATAAGTAAATTAATTTCGATGTTTAATCGTGCTACGAAATTATTTATTTATGTATATTTTCCCTGAAACTACGAAGTTGTAAGAAATTATTGTTAATATCAACCACTTGATCTCACATTTGCAATAGATATATTTTATTTGATTGTTGTAATACATACATTCTTTGCATTTTACTTAGATTGCTGAAGATAAGCAAATATAGCTATTTTAAACTTTGATGCTTAATAAATGTGGCACTGGTGGCGAGGAAACATAAACATTTGTGCTACTTTATTAGCACACAAATTAAAATACATGTTTAAGTCGTGTTGGAGCAAGGTCGCAAAGGGAGCCCTTTTCATAGCCTCCATACATCGTGCCACATACATAAATCCATTTCTTTCTCACCTGTATTTTTCACTTATTCTATCTATCAATCATAATCATTATAACTCAATCATTACATCGCATATACATATATACAATACATCTTTAACTATTATTTTACGAACTACATTCACAATGACGTTAAATTTGGAAATCTTGAAAAGGGTGAATTTTTAATGTACCTAAGTAATATAGGTTGGTACATACATATTTGTGCCACTAGTATATCTACATACATATGTAGGTATTAGACTGAAAGAATAAAGACGCTGATTGAGGCACGATATAGCTTGTAACACGTTATGACTTCGTTGAAACGTTAAGATTACAAAATTCATATCGTAGTGTCCTTGACGTACACGATGCGTTATAGTTATAAAAAAATCACACCAGTAAAATATTCTTGCATTTTGAGCCCTATTAGTGGCAACCAAATTCTTAATTGAAAACCCTTCCGCTTTCAAAACATTTTTTCTTTACTTAAAATCAACCAGTTACTACATGTATAATATAGATACCACAGACAACAGATCTGCGTTGCACCTCAGCACTACCAGTCCCGCTCTTCAACTGTTCCACATTCTTTCGTCGAGTGTACGCTGATAAAAGCACAAGTGTATCTATACCCTATAGCATGGAAACAATAGCGAAGACGAGGAATATTTGATGCTAAGGAAAATAGCATGTAACTAAAAAACAAGTTGGGTTAGGTCAAATTAAATTTAAACAACAACAACAAAGACAAATGTGTTAGGTATGGTATGATTTGTAAACGGAAGAAAGAAATAAGTTTACCAAAGAGGAGCAAGGGTTAAGCCGTATAGCTTATATCAATCTATAATACATTTCCATCAATCTACGACTTGAATAAATCTCATAAAATAGACTAAGAAGGTTTAAACATAAAGGAACGGCAATGGACGACAATAACATTAAAGCGAAAGGAAGGAAAAATGTAATAAACAGCAAGGGGCGATCCAATTCTATTACGGCGTCGACGGAAAATAGAACACAAATTTAAATTTATTAAATAAATTCCGACCGGAAAGACATTTATACTTTTTATCTGAACTTTACAACTTGACACATTTATTAACGATATCAAATGTCAAATTACTGATTGCAAAAAATAACTCGCAGATGAAATGTAAACATTGACATTTCTCTTTGACATTCTGATTGTAAAATTCTAAATAATTTTAATGTTAAAATATGTTCCCAACACCCGCTCAAGTTAAGGCTGTATCGTTATAGTCGGTTTGGGATACTTGGGAACTGTTGGGACAACGTTCACTAGTTCTTCCAGAGTTGTGTTCTTCGATTTATAGAGTCAGAATCGAGCGTCGAAGCGAAATTACATCCTCGAGTTCGAGCGACCCCCCCTACTTGTAGTGCATTTGCGCTAGCCTCTGTACTAGACTGCATTTTACCTCTCAGGATAGCTATCACTATTCTTTTAAAATTGAGGGTGAAATATTTTATCCGTGTTTTGCTCGCTGTGATTCAGAGTCAAAAATGATAATGCATTTTTTGTATTTTCCTTTCGGTCAACAACGCTTTGGGTGTTATCGATGCCCATGGACAATCTCCTTAAATTTTATGGAACCTTAAATTGAGATGTACAATTTCCAGAAATTTTAAATAACATTATCTAAACCCTCAACCTCCAAGATGTCCAAAAAACTATTATCATGAAACGAAAACGTTGTGTGAATAGTACCGACGTAGCAAGTGTTCATCTTTATAAAAACTTAATTAGGCTTACCTAATAAGTAATATCTTTAGACATTTTTGACATATCTAGGTCCTTATGTTCTTCTGCTGAATTTATATTCGATGTTTTATTTAACTTAGTTGTGTTATCTTTACACTTTGTTAGCGACTATAAAATTAAATGGTATAAAACCGATATGAGTATTTACTGAAATCTGGTAACTGTGTTGTATTACGAAAACTAATCATTTAAAATATATATCCACCCTCCGCGTGTATATTTATCATTATTTACAATATTTGGCAAAGTGTTATGATACAAAATCATTAAGTCCCCATCTCCTCGTTACTCTGCGTCTTCCTCCCGTCCGTATTAGTGATATGAGAGGTATGTATACACGTTAATGGTGCAGTCACGTTGTCTACACATTCGTTTAATGAACCAGCGAGAAATAATTTCTACAAGCATTAACGTAGATTATGGTCAGAGTTTGTTCATTTTTTCTCGATATATTATGCCTTAATTGTATGCGTCTTAGCAATAAATTGCCTTAAACCCATTATGGCCCACCATGCAGCCCCAGTGTTGATAGGGTCGATGAAGGGGTTTATAGCTAACCGAGGAGTTTCAGGCTTTTAAGCCGCCCGAAAGCCTCCAACATTGTTTGACAACCGTTAGGTTCAATAGTAACCAGGGCCGATGGTTTAACGTGCCCTCCGAAACACGGAAACGCTTAAGAATTTTTTGCCACTAGGGATCGCCCATCAAGGTACTGACCGCGGTCGCAGTTGCTTAACTCTGTAGATCACTTAAAATCTACGTGAGCCGTCGGGCTATGAGCGTTTTAACGGAAAGATAACGCTTGAATATGACGTCAGTAATATGATATCGTTGCCTAATAGTAATAATTGTGCGTATATAATAAAATATTTTATATGTGTATATAATAAAATATTTTACATAATAATGATTTCTATTTCTTATAGAACAGCAGTTACGAAATTGGACCTCGATAAAGTTCAGCTCAAACTTAGAGAAATCTTGTTAATTTCAAGCCTCTTTCTGAGAAAATAGTTTTAGTTTAGTAGTTTCATAGAAAGTTCAAAGCTCGTTCTGTATTTCAGTTTTAAAATGTTCTATCGAGTTTACTAAATTTCGGTATAGTCGTTAAGTTCAGATATGGATAGATAAAAGCTACTTGAACAGTTCTGTGCTGAAGTCATTAAACCATCTTTTCGTTAAATCAACGATGCCTATGTTTACCGGTCGGGCGACAGAAAGTTCTATCACTTGCGTTTGGACAGTACTCCAACAGGCTGCGCTGAAGTAATAAGATGGTGCATGCTCCAAGGCTTGACGTTTTAGGTCTCCTCTAAAAGAAAATAGCCTGGAAATGGGCTGCAGTTTAAGTAATTTCTTACATTATAAGACAGTTTCATGACGCGTTTACGAGAACTTAAGTTCCTAAAAAAAATTCACGCCATAAATGATTATTTATTTATGCGTCAAATGGTTTAATTATCAAATGTAATATAACAATTATAAGCATGTTATACTTCTACTACAATTTACTAACTCAAGGTTTACTTAACTTTAATCGTTTTGGTCACAAATATTTTGTTCTATTTTTTATTTCAGAAATTAAATCCATGTTTTGCATGTTCATAACAATAAGGAAAACGCAATAAAAGAGTTAAAAATAAAACAATCCTGAGCCAGACGTAATTGACTGTGAACGCTATAAAATATTAAAGGTAAAAATGCTAGTAGTCAGGGCTACTTAGAAATTGAGGATTGAACAAAATTAACTGCAACGTAAACATGTACTGTATGGCAGGATACATGTACGTCATAGTATACCTAATATGCTTTATGCATTGAGTATAATGTATACAAGAATTTTGATGTATAATTAAAATAATTAATACGTGAAGCAATAACTTTGGACCTCTTTTTACGAATATTGCGCGGACGGAGGAGTATGAAATTTGACCCACTTATAGTTTATATGTAAGAGATGTGCAAAATGCTAATATTTTTTATAATATGCAGTCAAAGCATATGAAATTAATAAAAATAAACATTACACACACTAACATTCATTTAACACATACAAGCGTAATAAAGATATGACACATTAATTGTTTACGTTTATATTGTCAATATGAAGTAACGCTTTGACATATGTATTACGGATGAATTTCGAACGCTGACAGGTCTCTGGTTAATATAATTAGTTGCAAAAATAAATTGAAATAAAATAAGGATATTATACCATATAAAGTCATTTGACTCCCATTGGCCTAAGTATTTTAACTATTTGTTTGAATTTTCACCTTATGAAAAGCAGATCGAGATGTTCTTCAAATCTGTCCAGCCTTTAGACATCATCGGTGGACTCGGTTGACTGTAAAACAGCTGCGATCTCATGTTCGACCCACGACACGACACGTTGACTTAGGTCTTGTTGCAGCAACGCCCCAACATGCTCAGTAGTAGTGCTCATTATTTTTACTCAAACTACACCATGAGTAACTGAACTAAAAATAATTCACTAAAGTATGTTTTCTCTTCTGAGTTCTGATGATACAGATTGGACTTGTCCCAATATGAATCCTTAAGTCAGTACTCAGTCATATTTCGGTTTAATAACTAGAAGTAGATATCAGATGTAACCAGATCTGAAGAGTACGGTGAGTGAGGGAAAGTTTTCACAGTTTCTCTAATAGGCGACCCTTTATTGTGCAGTGGTGTCGAGCATTCACCTGTAGGAACAAAGGACTTGAGCAATTATATTGATCAGTCTCGCTAGTTTATGGCGAGTTTGCTAGATTTTTTTTGCAATTGTGGTCCATCTTCAATTATTGTACTAATTATCATATAATATGCTTCTGTAAGGAGGATATTATGTCCGCATTGTTAAGCGTCGTTCAAATCGAATGTTTGTCAAATGCCGATTTTGAACTAGCTCATGTCGTTTACAATTTATCCATTAAAATTACACATTTGTTGATACCGCTTCGACAATATACTGTGGTGGCTGATTCTCAACGGCCTGTTAATTGTGCAAACTAACGTAAACGTAGTGTAACGTAAACATAAAACAGTAGTATTCTGCGCCTGCGACCATGTACTCAAATAGCCTTTTTTATGTGATTATTAGTCGGTCACTCAGCGCATCCAGCACCGACGTAAACTTGCCGATACTTTTGTTCATACCGCTGACGTATAGATGTTAGATATAAAACCGACTTTGGATTTCATATTTATATTGAAAGTCAGACTGGACTTACTGATGATAGTCTACGGCTGAGAATTAGTTTGATTTCAACGATCTCTTATTATTTTAAAATTATTTAAAATTTAACTCATCGTGGATTTTCTATGAAAATAATACGTATTATAATACCAGTAGAATTTAAAAAACGTATGCCGATATTTCGCATGGATCGTGGTTATCAATTAATCATTGTAAAGCGAATGTTGTGAGTATTGAGGTATAGTATTGTGACTGCTCTACTGTATGTAATGGTTGAATTGGATAATAACCACTTATCGATAAATGCTATATTTGTTACGGTGCAGCATAGAATTGTATGGCCAGCGTGATCATTACGTGATATGTGTTTACTACCACGGAATAGTTTATATTGCAAGTGAACCTACCTATTTCTAATGTCTCTAAAAGCAAGGAGTTTAGCACTTAAATGCAAGTAGCAACTAGCCCTCGTCTCGATGTTGTAAAACTGCAACGACATTTCAATAAAATTTACTTTCCCTGATACTTACGATATAGGATTCTTCAAGAGGAGAGTTAATAGGCTTTTACTAAGTTAGTTCGTCCACCATTTTAGACATCTTCACCACTTACCATCAGTTATCTAAGTAAAAAACATAACCCGAATGAATTCGGTCCTACGTGTTCATTTATTTTAGGCGTTATACAGATATCAAGATTTATCTCAGTTATGTCTAAGAAAAAAATACGTTCTAAAAGCAAATTTTATTCTAATATATCTTTTTAACGTCGTTGCCTGGTACAACCCTATAAAATATTCGAATGTAGTACTTACATATAGGCCAGGGGTAACCTGGTTTTTGTTTTGTAGATACTTTTATAACTGTCATTATATTTTTATTTTAATCTCCTAAGTCTTAATAAAATCTAAAAAAAGTCTTTGGCGTAGTTTTTTAATTTTTTGTAGCTTAAGTCTATTTACTGCATGGATTTTTCATGCTTTAATGAAATTGAAATATTAGATATATTAATTAGATTTAAATATAATGACATTTAATAGCAAACGTTATATCGTGTAATTACTATTATTTTATACGTATGTTTTAGAGGTATAAAAATTTAGTGTTTACAGTTACAGTACCAAATATTCGTAGAAAACCATCTGTCGATCCAACCAACTTATTAAATACCATTGCGGTACGTACGATCGAAATGGCGACTTAATCATTACTTACGAATGCTTAGGTACGAATCTATTTTTACCTAGAAACTTGTATGTAACTAGATTACTCCGTTTGTCGCCGTTGTGCCCATATAGCAACTTGTCTGAGGCATAGAAAGTAACGAAGTCTAGACACGGCTAGCGAACAAAGCTATCTCGAAGTCGATTCTCGGTCGGAACAAATAATTGTTTTTTTTTTAACTATGGCACGGATTTTGTCAAAGTAAATACATTTTTAAACATTGTCATATTACGCAATATCTCCGACTACCGCCAATTAAACCAGTTTTTTTTAATATATTATGTATCCCCTATTTTAAATACGAAAAATATCTAAGTGCATCTTTTGTGACATTCACTTTTGACCGCAAATAAAATATCGTATAGTCTTTAAAAACAAACAACTATGGGAATGGAATATTGCTTCGGTTCATAAAACATTTGTGGTTATGAAATTGGTTTATCTAATTAATTTATAGAAAGATTTTTGACTTATTTAAGTATCCCACGCCAATATTGAGTTGTTAATTATTTCCGAAGAAGAAATAATAGCAGGTTCCCGTAGGAATGATTTAAATGAATGGTTCCACACTTTCATACATTGAATACATTGAAACATCCAAATAAGACATCGAAAAGACACATACATAATGCAAACGTTGTCATATGTCTGCCCCGGCCAGTAATCGATCTTAGGGGAAGGACTACGGAAGATAGCGGGAGTAAGGTCATAATTAATCGCTCGTGATTTTACTTGACGTAACTATCTGTTCCTAACTGGAATACCAGCTGGCGCCGTCCCCTTAATGCGTGTCCAAAACGTTAACGTTGGCCTTAATCTGTAGCCTGTTGTAGGTATTACTTATAATTAGCAGTATCAGCCCAGTTAAGTTGCTTATAAACAAATAAATTAAACAAAGGCCTACAGGTTGAATGACCTGACGTATTCGTAACTTGATATAATCTATATAAAGTTTAGAATTTGAAGGGTTGATTTAAAATATTTATGATGAGGAGAGACCCGTGCCCTGTTGTGGACTATTAATGGGTATAAGGCAATGGCAACTTGTAATTATTAAATCTAAACATAAAAAAAGAAATAGCAACATACCTATTGTTTATCAATACATTGTATTTTAGGAGATATTCAATGGAAGCTTAGTTGTGTGAATTAAGTTAATTGAGGAAAAATTACTAAAATGTAAAAAAACATCGCTGCCAAAATAAATTACAGATTGTTTGAAGGATTGATTGAAGGATATTATACCCACGAAATACGTTTATACTTTTGTTTCGAGATTTTAAATGTTACTTCAACTGATGTGAATTTTATGTAAATTTTAATAAAAATTATGACAACGAGGCAAGTACAGTTACAGCACAATTCGTCCGTAAAATTATTATTTTTTTAACTGTATGATTTAATGATACAAATCTAGACCTGGGTATTTCTTTGAGTTTTAATGTAAGTTGGTAGGACAAAATATATTTATTGGAATGTATGTCTGACATGACATTTGATGATTTTTGGTATTGTTTTCAGTACGTCACTCGTACGCACGTAGGTCTATCTATAACCAGAGAATAACGTAAGAATGCAATATATTAGTACTATTTATTTATATTTCACATTTTAACGAAATACTTTCCTTTGTGCTCTAAAACAACTTTTAAAATACTTTTGCTTCTCTTGATCCGATCAGAATCCGCTACTTCGTGCCAGCCACCGCATCTTCAGTGTCGGAAAAAACTTTCTTTTTTGTTTCTTACACTATTGGAAACAAAAAGAAATGACAGCGTGCTGAGTCAGAGCTTGGGTTGATTGGTTAGGGAATATTCAGACCAGGACTTAATCAGGCTACAAATAAGATTTTGTATTAACCGACTAAAAAATTTTCCAGCGTTGACAAATACTAGAGCACAAAAAAGTTAATGAACGATTTGTTTATCATTCATCCGAGTCTGATTTTCACTTCCGGGGAGAATACGATGGATTCACTGAAAATAAAGTTCTTCCATTCCACAATATTGATACAAGACATTATGAGACGCCATCGTATAATATCTTTCGTCCTTGTATGTGAATCGAAGGTCTTTTCTGCATCCACCACTGACTGGCGAGTCTGCTTCGTTGACCTTTTTTAAGGTTTATTTTACTCCTTCAGGTTCAGAATACAAATTGTTGCACGAGATGGCGCCGTATCCCGCAATGTAGCTTGATTTTTGTTTGTAGCTATTGTAAAGTTGTCCCATTATGAGGAACGTTCAGAACATTAGCGCCATCTCGCAATCGTAACTTTAGAGGCTTATAATCAAGTTCTAGTAGTTTATAATATATTTTTTTTGATGTCCAACATATTCTTGCCTCGACGTCTTCTCGGCTTTTTGTTTTAGTAAATTGGTTTTGAACTGATTTTTTGTCAGTGCAACAACTTTTATATATTTTTTTTCTTGGATCTTCTTGTATTTAACCATCGCAGTGATAATATATATATATATATACATATATAATATGAAATATAGAATATATATAGAAATATATATATTGTATAATTTAATATAATGTGAACCATCTCAAAACTGAGTGATCTATGAAGGTGTGTCTTTATTTACCTACTTATGAAATACAAATTTCTTAACGTAATAAGGATTTACATTTATATTTTATACAACAAATGAGGGTTAACGCTTATTTGACTGCTTCAGTAACAGGGGATTGATGAGATTTTGAATATCAACGAGTGGCGTAAAAAAATGTTTCATAGAATTTTAAACTCTAATCAACTGAGATTCATTTTCAGTTTAAAATTCCTTAATATCCAATATAGTAGCGAAGCAATTAAAGCTCCTCGATGAGATCGGTAGTAGATCTATTAGATCGAGTGATATCAGAATGTTGGGTATAACGGGAATATTTACTTTTATTAATAAGCTATTTTCATTATAACTTCACAACCTTTGGAAGTACCGACCCGAGGATAATTCCCTAATATTTTTTTATGTCACGCTGAAATTACCAGACCATGTACTTAGTTTCGTACGTAATGTTAACCTGTTTTTATAATACACCTAAGACACGCAAAAGAAACACTTAAAAATTAATATAATCGCATTTTGTTCCATGTAGATCTTCATAACCAACGAATTTGTTGTGACTTGCATCTTTTTAAAGTATCAGTATATTTTATAAGAAGCCAAGCAATTTTTCATCGCCAACGCCGTCAAGTTTCTTTTATGAACTTGTCCGTCTAAATGGGTCTCTAAACGTTTGGCGCTATACACTTTGTCTCACTGACACTAATTTCTACCAAAAGACGCATTTACACGGCATACATCTTAATGGAAGTTTTCGGAACTCGGAGGACGGTAATTGCTCTGCTGAACGAAACGTCGCGCTAACGAGAACTAGCTGTGAATATATAGACCGTTTCTGTAAAATTTTTCGAAGAGCATTTAAAGGGATATAAAGTAAGTTCCTTAGAAGTTGCAAACATGCTGTGGCTGATGTGGTTGAACATTTTTATTGCATGGAAATACATTTGAATGATTTCCTAAGGGTTAGAAATGTAATATTCCCGTAGAAAGAGTCCTTTAAAGATTTCTATTTGAAATTGTAATATTTTGTGCGAGTTCAATTTCAGCAGTCGCGACGGCGTTATGACTTTTTGAAGGATTCGGAGCACTTCGAGATGAAAAGCGGCTGACGTTTGGTCGGCCGATCGGTAGGTCTATTCACATGCGGCGTGTCAAAGCTGGCGAATCGTTCAGAATCTATTTTGTGTGTACATAGGTCTAAAGAAATATTGTTGGTTTCAATATTTTTGGCAAATTGAATCTTGCTAGATTTTTGTATAGATTACAGTTATTACATTTGTATACGTTTATGTTTTTTAATAAGTGTATGTCATCCTTCCGCTTATCAGTTTTTAATACAGTAGGTTTTTGTTTAATAGATGGAGACGATAAGATGATGGCGTAATAGATGTATTCCGTTATTCGCAAATCAAATTGGCAAATGTATGTAACTAATCACATCAGGATACACAAAGGAAATGTTTGGTGCAGAAATGTATGTCCGTAATTTAATTACTGCACAATGAATACACAACCAAGAGTTTCAGTGACCGTCGGGTCAGCGAAGCAATTAATATCGCAAGGTAAATTAACGAGTTAAATCCGACCTTCGTGTAATTAAGTTAAAATTGAAATTGCTTAAATTTTCTCACCCTTTTCTCACGTGCTAGGGATTTAGTTTTAAAAATAAGCGATATCATTCGTCTATATCTGATGACAATAGTGATGATAACAGTTATGTGGTATTCTCATCTCGCGCTTCCTGTGAAAGCCGGAATACTCAACTTATTCAACGTACACGAATTCATCTGATTTCTTTTTAATGTTTTATGTATTAAGAAAACCGTGACGATGAAATCTTGTTAAAGTAATGAAATGTTAAAGTTTCTGCAATATTCTCAAGTACGCATATACCTACCTACCTATTGCTAGCGGACCCAGCAATTTTTGTTCTGCAATATATTTAAAAGGCCTTCTTAAAATTTGGTTAACGTTGATTGGTGTGATTAGAAGAATTTCAATACAAAGTTCCATGAAGTGGATATAGCGCCATCTGTCCTTCAATAACACACTTCATTTGCGTTATATAATTTTGATGTCGTTACTAACTGTTATGTATTAACAACCACATTGATAATTTAACTTATTTTCCTTTTTTATGAAGTACTGGTATTAAAGGGTGCGGCGGTTGTCTTAATTACTGCTGTTCGTTTTAGCTCACACAAAGAACATTTTACCGTCTTAGTTATAAGTTATCTCTATCAGGTTCTTTAATCTGATTACATCATATCTAGAAATGTATGTAGTATGTAGTTCTTTTACTAGTGGACGATATCTACTCTAATAGAATTACTTCTCAATATCCCTTTGGTCTTTAAAGGAGGCTCTATTACAAAGACTTTATGGCGGTTTGAATTGTAGATTAAATTTTCTATTTTTATTTACTCTATTAGTATTTGGATCATATCTCAGTTAAGTTTTGCTAAGTTTCTGCGTTCGTTTTTCCTTTGGAATTAATATGAAGAGTTTGTTTGGAATATATATTTAATCTTCGTCTAGGTTGTATTGAGAGTACTTTGGAACTTTTATGGCTTTATATAACTTTTAAATTAAAATGAACCGCTCACGAACCGGCAACTCGCGTCGATCGTCGGCGATCGATCGAATTAAGCAATTGCGGCCATGATCGGTCATGGGTCGTCGGTCCATGTTAGAGGTCTTCGGATAGTATGAATAATTCTGATACTCGCAAGCTAACCCAATCCGGACTGGAGCAACGTGGTGGAGTATGTTCTAGGCCTCCTCATTGAGTAGGATAGACCATTGTCCTTTGGTGGGCAATTACTAAGTTGAAGGAAGTTCGTTTTTTTAAGCTTAGAGTGTATTTATGTGTAATTTAACATAATAAAACTTAATGTTGAATGAATACTTTAGTTTTTGAAGTTTCAATAAAACTGTTTTAAACTATCTGAAAAGCAGTACGCTTTTAGTCTCTGAATAGGTGAGTAGTTAACATATTATGCATCACTCACCTATTTTTATTTTTTGTTATATTTCCCTGGTCGTGATATTTATAGATGGTTTGTCGTAAAACTAGCTTTAAATATTTGTTTAAAAGTAATCAATGACTCCGTGTGGTCTTAAAATTTGTCCGCGTCCTGTTGACAACGTTGAAATGTCGGCCGAGATAAATTCAGCCTTACTATGCTGTACCACATATTGGCTGAGCTGAGTAAAGAGACCAGGCTCTTTGAAATAGGTACAGTAGATACACAACATTTTTATTGCACTAGTTGTAGTACATATTAGCTAACTCTGAAAGGATACGGTTGAAAATGTAAACGGGACTTTGGGATGAAACAAATACAAACCTTTTTATTGCTTCTTGGCAAAAAGGCAATAGAGGGGTAGAGAACGTATTCGTAGTTTTACATATCTAAATGTAAATACTTATGAGTAGGGCTGTGTATGTATATGACATCAGATGACAAATTGTTCCCGCCGCGGCTTCGCTTTGCAATAACTAAACATACGTACTTTAAAAAGAAATTACACTCAAAACGTTTGTACGGTATATTACGGTACGTTTGTACGGTATACGGTAGGTCGTGATTCAGTGCCTAAGATCGTGGAACAGGTTAGATGTAAAAATGATAGGCTTATCTATCATTAGTGTTTGTCAGCTGTCAATAGTTTCTCCCCGCCACCGCAGTTCCACCGTGACCATGATCCATGTACCTGGGTCGAAGTATCGGTATAAAATGTAGAGATAGTGTGTACCCGACAAAATTGAAATATTTTTTATTAGTGAACTGATTGAAATAGTCATTAAATTTTAGCTCAAGCTTACTACAAAATTTCTGAATATCCCTAATTCGTTTATTTTTTCAAATATATTTAATGGACAGACATAGATCAGTGTTGAATTGTAACAGGTAATTACTGCATTAATTGATGTCTACATATGTATATTCATTTAAATTGGGCAAAACTTGTATTTTCATTACGATACTCTTATCAATATCCGACGTAATACCGTTTTCATTTGGTTTAGGCAGGATTTGTGAAGCGATTTCGATGTAATACGTAAATCAATTCTGATTTAATTTGTAACTACAAATGACCAGAGCAGGCATTGATTTTGTTAATTAATATTCCTGTCATGATCATAATTTACGAATGAATATCCGAACAAATGGCAATGTCAAACCTTTTGGTATTATAACAATTAAGTATTGTCGCGTAGTATAATATTTTATATTATTAATACTATTTTATTAAGATGAATAAAAATAATTTTCGAAACAACAAAGGAAAATATTATGAAATATTCAATGTTTTAATCCTTAACTTTTTACTACTTTCACTATAAACACATTACGAATACGTCTTGCATACTGAATTTACTGTCAATTTTGACAGCTGACATTTGATGAAAAAACGTAATATAACCTCTTTGTTAAGATAGAGGGTAGAATATATTACTCAACAAAGTCTGTTGCGTCAGTTATAAATAATAAATAATATTATGCGATGTGATGCGTCCTAAACGTTGAACAAATATGACAGCACTTCAACTAATTGACGTATTAGTTGTTTCAGTTATGGCGAATGTGTTTTGTTTGCATCAACATTCAGTTTATTATATACGTAATACGCCTGTTTCTAAAATGGCGCACGAGTCTAAATAAGACCAATACTCGAGCTGATAATTCTACAAAGCTATAATTTCATTATGTCGACATGCAAGCAGGAATAAAATATTTCAACCTGATATTTCAGCCTCCGTCGCGCCATATTTTAATCTCTAAAGGGGACTCGCACAAGTAGCAAATAAGGAAATATGACCAACGACAAAGTACTGCATTTCTCATAGCTTTAAGGCTCATCGAAATAGTTTTTTCCGATTGTACCTATCACTCTCTGGGTTTTTCTGAATGTAGATAATGTGCTCGGTACTTTTGTGGGTTTTAATAACAAATATAGTGTGTTTATAACACCGAACGGCATTTGATTACTACGTTTTTTGGTAACCGATCTTCTGTGACTGATGATTCTATGAATTGGCAAAAGAATTTGTTTTTCTCCTTGTACGGTAAATTAATGACAATTGCTATGTCAAAGCTGATTTTCCAATCGTTAAGGGTGTGATATTGATTTTGTTGTCTGATCTGAAAGCGGGCTGTAATTGTACCGGATATAGCTCTAGTTGCCTGAGGGTGCGAAATATAGAGAACATAGAAGTTAAACTTACGTACATACCGAGCTCTAGGAAGGCACACATAGACCCGACGAATAGGAACAATGAAAAACGGTATTGACAGATCAACCAAGATTGTTATTTTCTTATACAAATTATGCAATACCTAATTCGATTATTATTACTATAATTGTTCAGTCAGTGGATGTTTAAATTTTCCTACAAATAGTGAACAATCATTTTTTAAACTACCGGTTGTCTCATGTTGTGTAAATGAGTCCTGTTTAATTCAATGGTTCTTAATGTAACACAGAATAAAGTTGGTAGTTAAGTAGGTCTTTATACTTTGTACATTACTGTAGATGTTTTATAGGTATATTTAAGTAACGATCTATGAATAACATTAAATTAAACCATTATCATAATGTTCTCATTATGACGTTACGACTTCAGCAAAAAGATTACTCTTACTCTAAATTCTTTATAAATCGACCAATTTATTGTAGAGACCTTTGTCACAGCAATTCTTCATCTAACTACATATTAAGATTACTATACATTTGTTACTATAGAATTTATATAATAATGGTTTAAGCACCGATTAGAAAATAATATTATTTAACAGGTTGCATTAAAGGGAAAGTATGTACTACTCTTTTACATAACCCGCAGTTGACAACCTTAACGGGATCACCGGACATAAGTATACAAAATAAAGTCCCACTATACGGTACAGTTGAACTTTTGTGTTCACTGTATTTTGTGCTAACTCTAGTATTTACCAGCGGTGTTTATTCGAATATTAAATAATATAAATATTTAAAGATCCACGATGTTTATAGGCATACGTATACGGCATACTGAAATAGCGAAAAATAGTATCTGGTAATACCAGTTATAAGATAAAATATAGTCCCTTGACCGCGGCGGGCGCCATCGCGCCAGTAGAAATCGCGTCGTGAAATATTAAACGTAAATGTCTCGAATGTGCTACGGCTCTAATGTTGATTGAATAACTCCACCTACGAAAATGAAAGTGGCCGGTATCTATTTACAGTGCACGTACGGACTGTGCGAATATGGTGAAACTTGCACTTTAATAATTCTCTATGCGAACACACTTATTTAAATGATTCACTTACGAACGATTGCACAGAAATGAAGATCACGTTCTTGTTTTGTGCACATTCCTTATTAGCTGTATTCAAAGTGCAATGATCTATAGCATTATTCAACTACACCTCAGTTATTTAATGCAGCGTCGGAAAATGTTTTGTTTCAATTATATTTTGTAATAATTCGTTGTGCCGAGCTTGTTTTAATTGCTTGTAATGATTAAACTATCGACGGTGGGTAAATAAAACAAAATGAGCGTATTAATTATAACTCCTAATTTATCAGTAAGCTACGTTCTTTGTAATATACATTTATTAAAATTCAAAATCATTTATTCGATTACAGTTTAATTATTATCACACTCGTCACAAATGTTAGTGTCAAGTCGAGGCACGAGGCTGTCAAAGGGTATCCATGTGATGTCATGAAAAATATTTGAGTTAATTTTTTTTTAAGTATTCAATTTGTTATTTCGGCACTCGCCTTGCAATTAATGGCTCAGTACGTCTCTCCTCATCACCGAGGAGACGTAAAACACTCCACCACGATGCTCTATGCTCTAGTTGGGTTTGCGGAGTACTTTTCGGCACTTTGTGCGATGATATCTAGTATGTGCTTTGTTGCTACTGAATTCATGTTATATGTGCACCTATTTGTAAATCTACGTAAACCGCATCCGTTGCGCTGCAAACAGAGATATTGCTTTGACAAGGTTTTCCATTTACTGGTGAAATGGACTTTGATATTTGCAGTTTAATTAATTTCAACCAGTTGAATTCTGGTCCAAAGATAGATTAGATTGATTCGTTGATAAAATTCATTTCATTGGATATCTTGTCTGTAAATAAAAAAAGCAGTATAACAAAGGATCAAAAAAGCATGGGTTATTTAGGAAATCGTTTTTAAAGGG
Organism: Carystus phorcus; assembly: GCA_018248895.1. Taxonomy (NCBI): domain Eukaryota; kingdom Metazoa; phylum Arthropoda; class Insecta; order Lepidoptera; family Hesperiidae; genus Carystus; species Carystus phorcus. The sequence goes on from DWJN01000121.1 coordinate 29,836, forward strand.
GTTATGATTTGAGTTGAGGAGCTTTTAAATATCTGTGGCATGTGTTTCATGGCACAACCACAAGACTCGTGATTGTTAAAGGCTTGGACTTGAGATGCGCACTGAAGCATGAAAGCTTATTATTATTTTTAACCGAAAGTATATCTATTAAATGGCCGTAATTGAAGTGTATCATATTAATTGAAATAAATATTTAAAATAAAATTACATACTCAAGTTGAATCGATATTTTTTTTATAAAAACGATTTTGGAATGTTCTAGGAATGACTCCAGCCGACTAACCGACTTCAGCGTTTGCGAACATTTCAAGCGTTCATTTGGGCGTTTAAACTACTGGTTTTATAATACTTTGCTGAAAGGAAACATTCAAATATAACTGGATTTAGATCGAGTCACTTCTCCGTATACAAGGTCCTACGAACACTACAAACGACAAAGCAGAATTTGAATTTAATTTTAATATAGGTACCATATACAAATTGCGGCCGCGAGACATTTAAAATATGTATTACGTGCACAAAGCCTTACCCTTATTCCTTTGTCAACAAAGGCTTGGGCTAGCCATCCTCTGTAGGGACCACATATCAGTTGCTGTAGCTTCCTTCTGAAGCATATTCAATTCCAAGGAAGGGTCGTAGCTAGTGCTATATCTACGGGTAGTATGGAGCTCTATTCATATTAAACCCACTTAAACTTCCTGCGTTTTTCGTGCGACTATTGCCAATCTGGTTGTCCAATTTATCGGGTGCTGTATCACCCTATATAAACACGAGAATACTTATGATGGTGGAGACTCGTTATCCGAATGACTTATAACTGTTTAAAACTAAATTGAAAAATTGAAATGTTTTGGTGTCATTGTCGATGAGCTAATTAACTTATAAAACATGCGATTGGTCGCCAACATTTAATGTATGTATACAAAGCTGCTATTTATCATTAAAATCGTCTGCTTCTTTAACGACTTGTTACATAAAAACAATAAAGTTACCATTTAACACTATTTCGTTGTACCTACATATAGTAATTTTCTTCGTTATTCTGGCGTCCTATAATTATGCTGTGTCTTTGCTGACTGTTACTTGCTGAGTTTAAGTTATTTAAGTTCCAATATTAGTTATAGTTAGCCTTTGGATCCATAATAATGTTTTTTATCGCATCATCCGGGCTCATTCACCTAATCTTTCACAAAATATAGATCAATGTTCTTTATTGTCAACAAATAAATTTTTTAGCAACTACACAATTCATAAGCGTAGCGCAGAGCTCGATATTGGCAAAAATCGTAGATGTCACGACTGAACCTTTCAAATCGTATTGTCTGAATATTTATACATTCTCGTCACAATTCTCACGCAGTAACCTGTTCTGATTTGAAATTATTGAATATATCAAATTCGACTTATTTTAACTGTTTCTAGTTTCTTATATGAAAACTAGAAATCTGGGTTTTGGTGACCATTCTTTGGTCGAAATCGGAGTTAAGGAATTGTATAGAATCGATATGTAAAGTAGGTTGGTTGGGTCACAACTCGCAATGTAACATAGCATTGTAGAGGTCGCGGGCTGTGCGTGTCGATGATCGATGGTGTTGCGTGCGTCTTAGGTGGTAAGGTCGTGCGTACGGCGAGGCTCCGGTGCGGT
>DWJN01000122.1:0-31473 GCA_018248895.1 Carystus phorcus
AGGGTGAAGTTCCTAGCGTAGAGCGACTTTGCTTTGACGGTCACCGCTCGTGTCCTCAGCGAGCGTATAAGTTAGTTGCGGTTGTAGGGGTGCCAAATTGCACTGAACTATTGTACAAAACTATACCTAGTTCGTTAGCTGTCCTCTAAAATGGCTAAAACAGAAGTAGTTAAATTAGTATTCTGAAATTAATAATCACATACCAACAGCGCCGAAATAGATGTTAGGAGTGCTTAAAAATAATGTTTTGTATTTAGTACTAATCCTTAGGGTTTTGCTATCTTTGCATAGAAATGATCTGAAAAAAGACTGCAGTAAGGTAGGTATATATCTTTGACTAATGTCGAACTGTCCTTGTTTCTTCGGTATGATTATTTGCTTTTATTCCCATCAGAAATAATTGTTAATCACTAAATTTTGACATTAGATAGATATAAAATCAGTGCTGCTCATGCCTGAAAGTGACGGTGACCATCGGGTGGCCTGTCTGCTTATTGGGCAGTCCTTCAGGCTAAAAAAACATAATTTTCGAGTAGCCACATCTTGTTTCATGGTTATATGTATCTCATTATAGTTAATTTACGTTTTGAGTGAGTTATGGCTTGAAAAATCACCAGTAAAGTCATTACGGTCAAGGGAAGGCGACTAAAGAGCGCGATTTGTAAGCTTGCATCACAAACGGTGTTTTAGCGTGTGCGTTTTGATTGATCTTCAGATAATATTTACCTGCGGGATATGCACTGGAGGATCATCATTGCAATCAAATTTGAACCGTATTACATATTCATGATTGCCATACTTAATTCTCTAACACAACCTATTTATGGAGAGTAATGGACATTAAAAAAGAAGAAAAGAATGAAATAAAGTTCATATTCGACTATCCAAATATATAATGTTTCTGTGAGTGGTTAAAACCAAATCCAGACGGAGCCTTGGCCGCAAGCAGTCGATTAGAGTGCAGAAACTATGTTTTGTAAATCTATGCAACAGATAGAAATTCCAGCACCTATTTTGTTCCTTTAAAGTGAAACAAAATGAAAAATAAATATTTAAATTTAATTCTCATTAATTAAATCTTACAATCCTGTAAGACTTATAACAACTATTACCTTAACTAAATATCTATAACTTAACCTTAACAACTATTTGGTATCTTGAGTTTTCTTCTTAAAAAGGTTTTAATGCCTAAACTATTATAATTTAATACATATAGGTACCACTTGCATGTAAGATTTTCCCTTATATAGTTATTATTTGGTAGTACGAATCTCCTGCTTAACAAAGTTGCAAGGCGTAAAATGAATAATGTTTTTTTACGTAACTAGCCGACGAACGATTGTCAATGTTGCCCAGTCACCAACACCAAAGATATAACTGATGAGTTACTGGTTAGGAAAGAAGAAAGAAAATACTCGCTCTCAAGCTTCCAGATGGAACACTACAAATCGTTTAAACTCACTTAAATAAGAGGCTGGGTGCTAGCCAGGCGGGCATCACGGAAATATAATAATAGTAATCATATTAGGTAATTCCGATTTCGAAGTAATACGCATTAAGTAAATTAATGTGGGACCATATGACAAGCACCAGCTTTCGAATAGAAAAAGAATATCCCAATTGGTTCAACCAGTAAATAAAATAAACACACATAAAATTACGGACGAATTAAGAATCTCCTCCTTTTTTTGAAGACGGTTTAAATAAAGGAGGAGATTTACACTGTTCATATTGATACCTTTAATTGCGTTGCAACAGCCCAAAATAAATTAAATTCTTATTTTATCATTCTTATTCGACATACTTCAAAGTATTTTGGTCACCTCTATGTTTAATATTAGACTACATTGTTCAATAACAATAAAGGAGATGGTCTTAAATGAGTTTGTTATGGTGTCTTACAGGCATCGATTAGGGACTCTTTGGCGGCGAGATCGCACTGCGGGCTATAGCTTACGATTAGCTCACTGTTGTTTCAAGCTGGTAAATGTACGGCAAATATGCGTAGTTTTATGTTCGTCTTCGAAATTAATTATAACTTTTGTAGGAGTAAGCAGTAGCAGTAAGTACCTAATTACCGTAGCTTAATCAGCCTAATGGACCTAAATCAGTAACATCAAATGCATAATCAATGTGTTGCTGAGCAAAAAAACGAGAAAAGGAAAGTAAAGTACTTAGATCTCAAGCTCAATGCCGGAGAGGGCCAGTTGTGTGCATGCGAATTCAAGATAGAGGTTGGTAATAAGCCAGGCAGGATTCATGGAAAGATAATAATATATGTATCAGCAAAAATTTTATGATTTAATTATAAAAGTGAGCTATAAGAGTGTGGCGTAATTAAAAAAAAAAAAAATTGATCAGATAATCTTTTAATTGATAAGATAGCCTTACTATAAAAGAAAATGCCACAAGCACCTAAACACTTATGATTCTAAAAAACCTTTTTTAAAACTACAGCATTTCCCATTTTATTTTTCCTAAACTATACACGCGTCTTACTTGTTCGTATCGTGTAGTAAATATTTTATTTGTTAAAATATCCATGTTTTTATCAAGATATAAAAGGAGAAATTGAGATAAGGAAATAAAAATAAGAATGAATTAGTTCATTTTAGGCTGAGTACCAGCAATTACTTTATATTTGCAATCTAATAAGTGAGTGAACTTAAGGAGAAGGTAATAAGAATAAGTGTAGGGTTTTGTTTAACAATGTAAGCAGATGAAATTAACTCCTATATCTACCCCGTAATCCGTAGCTTTATTTGGATTAGCATTATAATCATTTGGAATTACAGGGAAAACCGTAAATTAATATTTTTACTCCAAATATCCATGCCTGATAAAATGAAGAAAACAATAACGTTGTGTAAAAGAATAGCCGAAAGTTAAGTTTACTGATCCGAAACAACAAACTGGTCAGTCAGTTTTCATTACGTTATTTTGATTCTCTGTTCTATAGGCCTACGTCTACGTCGTTACTATTAACAGGTGGTCCATATTTTTTTATGTAATTAGTCGATAACCGAGTTAATGACTCACATGAAGTACCACTGCCGATGGACGTAAACAATCCTAAATACATCACGTTCGTCTTGTCGGTCAATAAAGACGAGAGAAGAAAATCTGTTCGTTGGACGACAATCTTTAAAATAGAAGTAAAAAGGAACATATTTTATTACAGTGAAATAAGTCTTAATTACATCCAGCTATGTGCATAGTAAACAAAATCTAATTAAAAATAGGAAGTCAATTTCGCAATAAGTACGCTTAAGTCAAGTTATAACTTCGTTGAAGAGGTTTTATGGTGTTACTTTATCTACGTTGAAGGTAACAAATTGCGCAGTTGGCTTTTGAACCCGTTGAGTGAGCCTTCATCGGCCGGCACTATTAGCGGCACTACCTCATTGGATTAGGGCCGTTGTACCCATGTTATTATCGAGTGCGAATTTTAAGTTGCTTTTTCCTTTTTTTTTATTTATAGTTGCTAAAAGTGGATATATCAATAAGTTTTAGGTCAACAGGACGTCTCTCGAAGGGTCATAAGTCCGATTTCCAGCGAGACAGAAATTTTAATGATGAGTTGAAATTTCTGTTCTAGACACACGTACACGTTCTTGTCTTGTGTTTTTTATAGCGCCCCGGACACAAAACCTAGGGGGTGAAGAGTTATTTTTATAAGACGTTAATTGAAGATGTCGCTGGTGATAAAGATTATCGATATTATTTAACAACAAGTTGAACTAGTCCAAAGGGTGCTTTATAGAGTAATGGTACGATTATTATCGTTCTAAAGCAAACGATAGATGGCGCGGTCTCGTATAAATCGGGCAGTGATCGGTTCCCGAGCCATTATCCTGTCGATACTCTCGTTCGTGCGCACGAACATCGTTGAGTTACACCTCTGTTTACTGTCAGCCTTAATTCTTCGCTCGTGTCGTTCCAAAGTTCACAGTTGCCTTGAAAATCTTTGCTCCTCCGGATTACATATACTTAAACTATCTAACGGAATATCTAAAGCATACCTCTCTGTTAAAAAATATTTATTGGAAAATTTTAATATTTGCACAAAGAAATGTGCAGCGAGTGGGTTTTGCCTAACTAAAGGTTTTGATTGACATCTGTACTTTATCGATTGTATATAGGTGTACGTATTATGATTTTAGACCTATCTTCTTTTTCTCTTACGACATCGAATAATTTTACGATGTATGTATACTTTTTCCTTTGTATCTGTATCTTTGCTTGCTTTCTTAAAGCTTAAAATTTATTTTATAAATAAGTAAATCATGTTTTTTATAATTAAATTTGTAGTATTAGGTAATTTTATGTAATAATATAATCTGTTTAATGTAATCTCTTTAATGTATTAATTGCGAGGTGAGATGTTTTCTACGATGTAAAGTGTAATTGGCCGCCGAAACTTCTCATAATTTATTTTAATGGTAAATATATAATAATAATAATACGTATTACAATTTTAACATTTTTCTATATTTCCTATGCATTATTCTCTACATATACTAATCTTACAATCTAAGATAGAACTATTTTATCTATTCATAAATAATAATTTATGAATTATGACTCATGACTCACGAATCATTGACGGTTATCAATGTAGGCACGTTAAAAAAGATTTAAAATTTGGGGCATCAGTCAGATGAAGTGTAAAATGGAGTACTATGATGAGTGATTACTTAGTGGTGGTTATAATTTAGGCTTAACGCTAAAGAGGCTGCTTGTTAGGCTCACTTGTAAAGGCACGCTCGCTCGCCGCTCGCCGCTGCATTTTACAAAGCTCGCATATACTGGAAAGAAATTATTATGGCAGACTGAAAAAAAGCCAAAAAAAGCCAGGATTAAATAAATGTATGATAATCACATCAAAATCTTAGGGAGATTAGTTGTATTTTATTGTCGTTTATTACTACTTAAAATTATGAACCGTCACTCTAACCAAACAGTTTGCATATTTTGTTTCATGTATTATGATTATAAAAATAAGTCAGTCACATATAACGAAGTAACACATCGAATCAAATGGAAGTAAGAATAATTTGCCTCATAGAGAATAAACATGAAATAATATAATAGATTCAAAATTAGATTACTGTCTCAAAATCAGTGTTTGTATCAAACTTGTGAATCCAAAATCGATAAGAAAGGATTTTTGGAAATTCATCCGCAGGAGGTAAAAGTAGGTGGGGTTAAGATCTGAGTATAAAAAAGTCTTATTTCAATCAAAATTACAGTTTAAACTTCCCTCTTGGTATCCAATACTTCTGTGGATCAAATCTAATACACTTTACATTTGAAGTGTCTACAATTATTCTTATCCTATTGTTGATAAAAAATTAAAACAACAAAATATGTATGTGAGAATTGTTCATGCCTACGTCTTGTACGTCGTCGTCGTTATAGTATGAGTAATTTTATATGAAAAGTGTTCTCCACATTCTCGTAGCACCTGGACATTAATGTATCGCTGACCATTTATTTATATTAACAGCGTTTCTTTATGAGTTTATCAATGATTGCCTCGAAAGGCTCTATTGACGTACAGTGCGCGCGTTATGTTGATAAATAGCCGATGACTAAATGTAAATAGATAATAATACGATTCAGTTTTTGTAACTTGTCCGGATGAACCCGCGCGGTCGGCTTCGCCTTTGTTTGAGCACAAGATTCCAATTGTAGGTCTTTGGGTGGCTAGAGATCTCTTGACAGCTGGAATAAAAGATCATAGAAATGATTTAGAACGTAAGTATGTTAGAAGCAATGAAAACATCCTTTGAGATTGAAGTTATTTATATTGTTGTTTAGCTTGCGCTGTTGATGAGCATGTTTGTAATGTGAAAGATATCAGTAGATTATATTACTTTATTATTATTCTTATGGAAGTAGTGAACGCGCGATCCATTTATGGTAGTTGCCATGATAACCTTATATGATAGAAACAGTATGCGTTTCTAGGAATATGCTATTTGATTAAGGTCTAACGTATAAGTAAATTATGTGGATTAAGAGGAGCGATATTCCAAATAAAAACTCATGTTTTAAAGTAGTTTATAAATCAACGATAATTTATAGTGTATGTTAAACATACTGTGCTGATGCATAATGTGCTGGTGAATCAAAAATCCTATTTTGTCTGTTTTATAATCCGTTCTATTGAATACAGATTGTATCCTCATTGATTTTTAAATACTTGATTGTTTTGTTTGTTCACACTTATACGTTATCAACAATAAACCAAGGCATTAACAATTAAGATTCTGACAAAGGATTGCCTTATAAAAGGCCCTTTGACCGCAGACACCTCAGAAAGATGAATAAGTAGGGCGACATCAGTCAGGGCCACGCCACCTCTGGGGTCTATTGTGTACTGTCCCTATTAACTGCTTCAGAAGTTCATAGTATTTTTTGTCTTCAATCAGCGGCCGCAACATCTTTTGTGTGTCGTGTGTACGTGGGGCCCTCTCGACGGTCCTTTTCAATGCTCATCGTATTATGCAAACGTATTTTGACACATTGCTGCCTATTGTTTACAGTTTTTTGAGATCGTAAATTATCCTCTGGTATTGTGAGGTAAGATTTTGAGACCAAGTATCAAGGTATGATTTAGGATTAGCTTGATGTTATGATAAATGTGAATTCTTTTGTCGCGTGTTTTTAATATTCCTATTAAGGGTGGTATTTTTTATTTAACCGTATAAAGCATGTCATTTAATGGGAAATATAATGCTGACAGGAAGGTATTCAGAATATTTATCTAAATATTCAATCCGTCTCAAATACAAATGTGAAACTTTTTAGTTAAGTAGTGTAAATTTCTACAAATACTTGTACATGGGATAAGGTAGTATTTGTGAGTGTTAGCTACATGTGTGAACAGGTGACAAAGGCTCGCGGTGTCTTTTGAGAATTGATGCGCGTCGAACGGGTGTGGTAACCAATTGAGAGAGTGTCGCCGACATAATGGAGGCGCACAGTAGCGGGCTTCCGTGTACCGCCACTAGCACTCTGATAGAATTGACTATCGTTATCATACCTTATACTTATCCTTACTTTATACTTATCCTTACATTACCCTTATCGATATCATAACCTTTGCTTTCACTCAAGCTACTTGAGTATTCTCGAATAATAAGGTTATTTAGAGTCTAATTTATAATATAAGAAAATGTGCTTATTATATGAACGATATTCAATTGAGATTAGGCTCATGCGAAATGTGTTTCCTTTGTAGTTAAGGAAGTATCTGATTTTTCTTAAATTCCATTTGTAGTGAACATTTCAGTTGTTTTCTTACGCTCGTAACTGCTTATTATAGGCGATGTATCATTTTAGTCAGGTACCATTTTATATTTTATTTAACTCTGCGAAAAAAACCACTTAAATACATGGAACATCTTTAAATTAAAATATAGTATTCATACTCTTAGAAGTCGTCACAATAAATCGATGGTACCGTACGTGCGTTAGCGTCAGATTGGTAACTTTTATTCATTGTTTTAATTATTTAATAGCAGCAAGAGTCTATGAACTAAACTTAGAAACCTTCAACAACATGCATTTAACACTTCATTTATGGCTACATCATAAAATGTTGACATATCGGTTTTAAAGTTCATACAAATGATTTCAAACAGATAGATTAATATAACGAAAGGCTGTGTCTTTCCTGATGGTAGTTGTGTAACGCTCAGTTTTGTTATGATTTGTACTACTTATGCATGCCTAATACGATTCCCTAGTCAGTTATCCTCCTTTTAGAATCAATGTGCTTCAAATTCCTAGTATCGAAGACACTAATAATAGTCATATCTCATCTCCTGATCTCAAGGGCTCCACATTCTTATAAACTGTTATATAAATAACAATAAACTAAAACACCAAATCATTTATATTTTGGGGTATACTCAAATTCAAATCATTTATTTCAAGTAGGTATTTGTAAATACTCTTACTAACGTCAAATACTTTGCGTTTACCACCGTTTCGGAAAGGTGCCTTGTAAAGAGGAAAAGACACGGCGAAAGGAATTCCTCAAAAACGTAACTTATTTCCATTTGTTGTTGTATTACTAAGTATAAGAGGTGCGATAAATAAATTTAAATAGTGAACTAGTTAATGCTGTTTGATAACTAGTTGTGCACACAGTTGGGTAATTTTTTTTAACAATTAAAGTATGTTTTGGATTGAAATACATGTAATTTATGGCATGTCTTCGGAAATATAGCAATTTAAAAAGTTGTTTCAATTAGTAGCTGAGCATTAAGTCTGTGGTCTATTGCGTTGTTGCACAACACAATGAGATGCGGCGGGGCGCACATAAGCTACAGTAAACAATTAACATAAATTAAAAATTTCGTCTCCTTTGAAATTCTCCGCTTAGCAAGTGTCGTCGGGTGCAAGAATTTAGTGAATAATATTCCAATGGCTTCATCATGTACTCAATAAAATATATAAATTGTTTCTTAAATTGTTTTAAGAAAAGCGTCGCAGTATTCGTAAATATTCACAAAACATTAAAAAATATAAAACAAAACAATGTGTATCTTTTTTAATACGATAAATAAATAATAATAATAAATATAATGAAAATTATATGACAGTATGCCTTAGGTCCGATTCGTTTAAATAGTTTTACAATTTAGGTACGATAGGGTATAAACATTTACTTGCGTTATAAGATTTATAGCATACCGTCACGTTTCGTTGCCTCTATATATCACTCTGACCCCTTAAGCTCACTCATTGGTTAGCATTACTCGGTTCATTATATACATTTAACATTGGTTTTTTATATATCTTGCAATTTATACACGTAAAATACTTGGCAATAAACTATTTCGGCCTTATTACAAAACGTAGACTATCTACAGTACCGGTTTAAACTTCTATTAGACCATGGACTAAACAAAAATACTAAAATAAAATAAACCTTGGCTTAAGGTATAGTATTAAAGATAAACATATAGTTGATAATCGTGGTTTAGACCTTATTTTGTAATAAGGCGGTTGGTGTTTAATGTAAATACTGCAAGCATGTACGGCAACAGGAAAGCGATGAAGGCATTCAAAGGTTGAACATGAATTGCGGTGAGCAATTACAATCAAAAGGCTAGTTTGCTTCTATGTCGCCCTACTGTCCTTCTTTACTGCACCTGTACTGTATTTCTGTTTTACTTTGATTTAAAGTCAGCTAACATGTGTCCTTTTTCTTTTTATGCTCTCCTTGACACCCATGATATAAAGAACTAGTGTGTATCTATGAATGAGAAGCGTTACTTATTATTTATTTATTGAGTTATTCAAATATCTAAACAAAATAGGTACCTGAGGCCAAGCTTTCCGAAAAATAAAATGTCATAAGTTAAAATTAAATACAAAGTTACCGAAAGTGAGTAATGGATAAATATAAAAAAGCAGTATTTGTTTGTATGTTTGATTATTTTTAGTTCTTTATGGACTCTGAAATGATAAGAGATAGAGCACTAATATCTTTAGCTTTTACAATTATTTGAAAAAAGTTTTGATACCAAAATTATATCGATCGGAAACATTGTTGATGAGTTTCATTTAAATGATCGATGAGTTACATACAGTTGAAAATATTGATCTTTTGCTCATCGATCGAACTAGATCTACCCGTTTATATATCTAACAGTACAACAATAAACAAAATCAAATTCGTGTACTCATATATGCTGACTTTCCTAAAACTTGATTTTTTTAATATGCGTTACACGCCTTGTAAATCTAGTTACTATATACATACATATATGAAAACCATTGATGCCGTAGGTAGTATATTATATTGTAACTTCGTGAGGTAAACTCGTCCTTTGTTATTTCGTTTGCCTTATGTAAAGACCCCTAATGCTCAGTCATTGGCAAGCATTCCCCCGCGATAACAATTAGTGTTTATTACGGCCCCCATTGGTCCGCTCACACAATGCCGGTTTTATTACTGTTTACACACTTGTAGGTAACAGAGAAGAAAGAATTGGGAGATTCCACGTCACAGGAGACATATTTAAGAAATAGAGCATTATTAGGAGAGCCTCTAACGGGTTTGATGGTAGAGTAGAGTAAAGTTTATTATAATTATACCTATGTACTATCTCTTAGTTTCCTAAATATTACATTATTGTTATAAAGATTATTACGACTTTTATCATTTATTTAAAATTTCAGATTTCAGTTAATTATCCTGGTAGACCTTTATTACAAACGAGAGACCTGCGTTGTGCTTGAAACTCAACTCACTTATATCATTTTGTTAACGGGTCACTTAATATTGTAATTTTTTTTTATGTAGATGTTTGTAACATATGTAATACATCTTTTAATATATTCTTGACCATGTAAACTTTAACTATGTCAAATTAAGTACTTGTATTGAATGCGGATTATTTTTAAAAAGTAATACAAATATTGTGTAATTCGGAAGTTAATAAATATTTAAATATTTTACGATCTAAATATTTTACGAGAACGGTCAATAATGTTACACTTACTTTAATTGTAAGTAACCCTAAAACACAAACGACTTAATTACACAAACTCTTCATATGTTTGTAGACGTAATTAAAAACGAATTAAAAATACCGTTGCATGTTAATATGTGTGACGGAAAGGAGCGTTTTTTCACATCGAATTTGAAACAATGCCGTAGCAGCCGCCCCGTTTATGCTTATCTCGCATCAATAAATGCCTTTCTTGAAACGTCTAAATACATTATATAAAATTTAAATTTCGAACATTTGTGATGAACTATTATTAAGCCCCTTAAAAGAGTTGGAGTCGATGATGTGCACAGGGTAAAAAAATAAAGTAGGTAATTATAGAAGCTCTCGAAAGTTCCGAGTTGGAGAAAGAGCTTGGTTTATTACATATAGGTACTCAAGTTTCTGTTAAAACAGTATGTTTATTTATTTATGTAAACTTTATTGACCACAATATAAACATATTATAGTACAAATGGCAAGCTAATATAAAAGAAAAGCGGTATGACAGAGCGGTTTTAGATTTAAAGAAGAGTTTGTCGTATAAAAAATCAAGACATTCTGAACAACACATATTTAGTTATTTAGCCACAAATAAACGAAAGCTCAAATTTTTACAATATGTCTAGATCGTCAATTGTTTAGATAATGAATTTCCAAAATCCGATTCAAGTAGGTTGTGAAAGTATCTGCTGAGATGTTGAGTATTACTGTTTTAGAGATAGTTATTAGAGCGACTTTGAGCTAAGGTGTTTTACATTTTTCTTTAGTTATTTACAAGAATAATAGGTACATTAGATGATACTGAAGCGAAGCGTGAAAGTTAGATATGCAAGGCGATGGTTACGGTTCTAAGGACTTTCTCGATGGTGCGATGGCGTTTTAATTGTTTCGAAGCGAATATTTTAATTTTATTTTTAATTTCAGCTAGTAGAACTTTCTTTGATTTTTTATTTGAATGTCTTGTTGGGAATTTACTTATTGCTACAATAGTTCTTTTTTTGAAAACCTATGTCGTAGTGATTTGTGTAATAAAATTGTGAACGTACCTTATGTTAAAAAATCGTTCAATTTAATATAAAGGCTTATATATTATAATATAAGCCTTTTTATTATATAAAACATTCAAAGGTAAGCTATACATATATAATATGCCTATAGTAGTTCGATTACTTGAAGATGCAAAATAAATTACAAATATGTGATAGGTACGTATGAATCTGTTTTTGATTCGCCTGGCGTATGTCTTAACTATCGGATTTTAACAAACTGTTATGAGTTTTGATAAATGCATTAAAATAATTACTATAAAAATGGTCTACATACTATTATAGTTTGATAAAGTATTAAACTATTCACGTGTTTTAATCACGAAGTTGATGATGTAATTTTATTCACTAACCTTAACCGGTCCCTAAATTAATCCACTTAAAGAAATGTATGAATTCACTTCAACTGTGACAATAGAATGTGTAACGGTTACCTAAGTCAGCAACTAGGTTCATTGCAGTACGTGACACAAAGCACTAAACATACCAATAATCTATAATAACTACATACGTATAGTAAGGATTTTAATCAATTAACGGTGTATTGTTTGCACGGGTATATCTACATACAATATTATGTGTGAATGTGTGTGCATGTTTATAATGTCATAGAGAGATAATAGATTATAATTTATGTTAACGGTCAAATTGTCACCATATAAAGCGGTATTAACACAGCATGTTGTCTTTTATATTGAATACAATGACGTGGACCCCATTCCCTTGTACAAATAGACCACAGACTGCAACGGAACAGGGCCACCTGTCGCCATCGCCGCACCTCGTCAGATTCTTTTTAGTTAAATCACCCCTTTAAATAATAACGTGCCTCGGGAACCAGTGTTTTAAAATTCTAAGTGTCGGTCAAAATATCGCAAGGTGTGCATTTGAATATGATTAGCAGCTTGTCATAAGTAAGTTAGATGCCTAATATATTCAAATTTGAAAAAGGGTTAAGCACATATATTTATAAATAATTGATAGGTCCTTTTTTAAACTTGCAAGAAGAAAGATTTTGATTTTTATTTTCTTATCCTTACTTAATATGTGACTACTGAAATTAACAATGATGTAAATTACTTATAGATTACTATAATTCTGTATTATATTACACTCGTACACCATAATAATATACATAGGTACATTTTATTATAAGCCAAGATGTAGCAATCATCATTAGTATCATTACAAATCTGAAATAAAATAATTTGAATAATATAAAATAATGAAATTATACAAATCATTATACAATCATATTTTTTACACATATACCTAAGTATCATTATTTTATAATATTATATACATGCGACAGTAAAATGCAAATTAATACAAACCTTACAATTAGTCGAACCGCTTAGTATAAACATTGGAACCATTAGTAGTTTTTTGAGACATCCGATGAAAGGAATATGTAACTAGGGTCCGATGTATTTTGTAGATTTTACGATAGCTACCCCTTGCTAAACAAATGTCTGATAATCCGTTGGGGTGCTAAATCGTCCCGACAACGAATTAACATATCAGTTTTATATCGTTTTGCATAATTACCTCGCTTGTCAAAAGGAAGATGCATAATGAGTCGCAGAATTATGGACTAGAGATTCACTAAAGTTTAGGTTTACTGTACTACCTAAATGTAAAATCTAACGTGTAGTCGTATTTGGCAATATAGCATATACTTTAATATAATTTGAATAAAATATATATAACGATATCTGTATATTGGATATTTTGGGAAAAAAGTAGAAGTACTGTCTGTCTGTTCCTGCATCAAAAAGTTCCTAAAAAAATTGCTGCTGCATATTTGTAACTTAAAGATGGCATTATTACGTCACGGTTTAGGTTTCCTCAAGCGAAGCGAGTGTATAAAGTATAACGTACTACTCGTAGTATAAATAAACCTGAATTCGTTATTTTAATACTAGAAATACTCATTTACATACTACTGCTGAAAATTTTCACTAGACGTTCATCGATGCTAGTCTTGCGTTTCTTATGGATTCGAACCTCATATTAGTAGAGTATTATTAATTCTATAGGTGTTGAATAATAAAAAACCCGTCAGTAAAGACAATGTAGGTGTTCAGTTGACATTTGACAACAGTGCCTTGTGATTACGAGTGTTCGTGTCGTTATCAAGATAGGGGCGGTCAATTGACTGAAGTGCTCTTTGTTGTACCGAGTGTGCTATCTATGACAATAACAGTATTGCCTCGTAATTGTTGCACGTTGTTTCGCGTGCAATACGCTACCATTTATTGAGAATATTGTTGCTCTATGCCAATATATTGGATTTAATGAGTTTGTAGTAGATGTAGCATTGATAGTTTGAAATTCCTGTTATTTAGATTGTCACAGAATACAGCACGCTTCTTTGTTGTTGAATTAGTGTTTATTCGAATTTAGCTGTTAGTTACATTGGCAAAGAATAATATCGTAAGAAAACACACGTACAGGAAGGTTATTTAGGAATAGCCTTAGATCTCTATACGTTTTTTGCTCATTACATACTTCATATAGAGAAGACTGGGAATGTTATGAATCAGTTAGTTTAGTCATGTTGGTTAAAAGATTATCTGTAGGTATAGACACATAACAGGGAGACAGATATACAAAAAAAGCTTGGGCGTATTTCTTTTTCTTTTGTATTTCTGAATTTTTAAATGAAATCCTAAAGCCGCTTTAATCGAAAGAATTAGTGCCCAAATAACATGCATTGAGACAATATCACTTATGTTGATATTCTTTAAATATGAAACATGTTTCATTATTGGAAACCACGTTCGCAATTAATTTTGTCGATTGACATTTGCATACGCTTGAACGACGTACGCATTTTATATTCGAATAAAAAGTTGAGATGTCATATCCGTCAACCGAACGGTGTATCTAGCGCATCGTGCGTCGCGTCGCTCGCGCCCCCTATCGTACGTCTTATTTGAAATTCGTCCCCGCTCTGATATGCAAATGGGGAGCGACATTCGAATACAAAAAGCTCGAGCGCGGTGGCAGCGAGTAAATCAATCGATCAACGCCGGATACAGTCGTAGGAATACGTCTTCATTGTGTTCATTAGCGTCGCAGCGTCGCGCCACTCCGACCACACCTGCCCGAGGAGTATGCACGGCATTTTACGAAACGGTCAAAAATTTTACAATTTCGCTGTGATAGATTTAAAGGTGAAAACGTTATAACGGCTTCTATACCTTTCTTGTCAGAGTTAGCGACAAAACGCTATTGATTTCGCTAATGCAATAGTGATATAGGGATCATATCTAGAATCAAATTTTTAGACTCATTTAATATCTCTTAAATTGAACCTAATGGGTAAGAAAAACTTCTCATTACAGATGCGTTGAATACGGTTTCAACCAAATATGAGTCGGTCGAAAATTTGGTTATATTTCATCTAGTTCCTTACTGGATTTGGAACGCAGAACCTTTCGAACAGCCATTCGTCATGGATGTGCCAAGAAACGTAATTAGAATACTTATTAAAAATTCGTTAATTATTCGGCAAACGAACTGAATAATTTGCCAGATACAAACATAAAAAACACAAAGAACATACTGAAAACCAATCCACTTTTTCTCAATTCTCCATGAACCGTCTGCTAGCTAACTGATTTGTATTATCGATGGGATGTTACTGCTAATAGACCTTTAAGTAGAATTGGTAAAGCGTCGAACAATAATTGATTCAAAATGTATTCGGAAAATATTTTTTTTTGTTAATTTCAAGTTTAAGTTTTAAAATGGTTATACTAAGTTGGTACTCATATTACTGCAGATTTTACTTAGTTCTGTGTTTACTTGTGGTCTAATACAATATTGTAATAACTATTTTGGAATTTCAGTTATCTTTAGATAGAAAAATATTTCACTAAAACGAATGATCTGTAAAATTTATTAATTCAAGTTAAAAGAAAAAAAAGACCTGTATTGAACAGACTTTTTATGTACGGGCCAATTCAATCAATAAAAGTAATCATTCTAATCACAAAATTTAATCAAAATCTATACACAAACAAATTGTATGGAGTGATTGAGAATTTGCCTTTTAATTTAACTTAGACGCGCGCTTCTCATTCGTAACTGACCGTATGAAAGCACGAGCGAAAATCTAATTTCATGTGGCACACACATTGAATGTCAATTTTGTTCAACTGACATTATCATTATACGATCTTTTTAATTTAGGCAATTTGAAGTCAGGTATATTACAATTTCTTTCACGGCTATTAGGAGGCGAGACGCTTAAACGACGGTTTCGAAACACAATGGTATCTGATTGGGACCTATTTAATATACTATTAAACACCCTAATTACGGATCAAACGTTGTAACCACAAAGGCTTCTCCTTGCAATGTGTTTTTGACTTTTGTGTCCAAAAATGCGTGTTAAGAGACTTGCCGTTTAGCGGTTTCTAAATTACTATGTGTTCCGCTTTTAGCGGCTTCTGTAATTAATGACGTTAATAATAGTACTTTACATAAGATACGGTACTGTTAATAGATACTATCTCGACAGATTATCTTAAATTTTTAATATATTTCAAGTAACAAAAATGTATGATTATAGTTTGTTGGAATATCAGAGGCCGGTAGCTTTATAGTTTTTTGTTGGGTTTAAGAGTTCAGAACTTATCGTGAAGAAGTTACCATGAATAAGATTTTTTCCACCAACCACATAATTATTTATTTGCACTTTTACATTTATTCAAAACCTATTTAAATTATTGTATTGGCCTACAAAACCTTCTTAAAAATATTTAAACAGCATATTGTATCCTAGCATCGGACATATGTTTTCCATAAACTTGAGATCTTTTATTCTGAAACCACACTGCCCTTCAAAAATATTTTGCAAAGCGTTGTACAAAAATTCTCACTATTGTCAAGAAAAATCATATCAATGAGAACTGAGAATTATGTTTTGGTATTCTTTTGACAAACAATAAGTCATATAGAATTCATTGAAATAATTCTCTGCTTTATTCCTTTAAAGTGTAAAACCTCAAAACCACACACGCTTCCGTATTTTTGTTGTGATTTTGTACCGCAGTTACTTTTAAATTATAGGTTCTTCGAATGTTTCATTACAAAGCTGCTTTTGTAAAAACAGTAGTGAGTTGTTAAGATTCCAAAGAATGCGAAACAAACCCATACGTGTGTTTAAGTTTTAAACAATATGAAATGGCGTGGAATCTAAAGAACAGTACAATTCTAGTTTTTATGTTTTGAAACTATTTAATTAAAAATTTTAAGTAAAAAAAACTTTTTAAAAACAAGCTTTTATTTAAATGTCCTAAAAAGAATAAAATAAACTTCTATAAAACTTTTACTATCAACATATAACGTCATTACACAATTTATATGATATAAAATCTTGTCGCGAGATTAGTACTCGTAAATTTGAATGTTTAAAATATTAAAGTCAATGCACTTAACTCTCGCGAAAAGCTTTTATATCATACAAATTGTGTAATGACGTTATATGTTGATTGTAAAAGTTTTATAGAAAAGTTTATTTTATTCTTTTTAGGGCATTTAAATAAAAGCTTGTTTTTAAAAAGTTTTTTTTTACTTTTAATTTATTTTTCACTTTTTAGTTATCGCTAGACGGATTGGAGCAATAGGGTTTAATCCGTATTCGTAGTCTTATCAAGTCCTTTCATTTGATACCAATATTGTTGTAGTATATTAAAAACAGGTATGTGTTTAAATGATCATCTATTTAATTGATTGAACCTCTTTCTTTGAAACATAAAATTAATGAAATCAATCGATATTTTAATTACATCAGGTCGTTACTTATTGGTCCTTATGAGAGATGTCGCCGGAAGCCCGCTCACGCGGGCTTCCTCCTATTTACTTACATTGCTAAAATCATATCAACCTTACCTAACCAACTTTCCTACGGATGTGTGTAAATTTGAAATATCAATGCACAGTCACAAATTTGGAACGTGCCTATTTAATCATGGACCAACAAGTAACGATCTGATGTAATTAAAATATCGATTGATTTTATTTATATTTCCTCAAAGAAAGAGGATCAAACATTCAAATAGATGATCATTTAAAGATTTCCCTTAAAAATAACTAGTCCACCATCTTGCGTATCCGCCATGTTCGATTTAAAGTAACGTTACTTTATATTTCGTGTTAATCTTAGCAAACCCTTTCATTTGATACCCATATTGTAGGAGTGCATTAAAAACAACTGGTCTTCTATCTTCTGAACTCCGCCATGTTGGATTTAGAGTGACTTCACTTTATTTTTTGTCTTATTTTTAGCAACCCCTTTCATTTGATACCCATATTGTAGGAGTGCATAAAATATACGTGGTACGCCATCTTCTGTGCTCCGCCATGTTGGATTTAGAGTGACGTCACACAGCTAACCATGCATTGTCATCCAAACTTAATGTGTATACAAAATTTTAGGTCAATCGGTTGAAGATATCAGCTTCAAAATTGAGTTGCAAGATTCCACCCGAACAAACAGACGTACATACATACATACATACATACACTGCAAGTTAAATAAAAGCTTTTAAAAAAGCTTTTAATAAAATAAGATTTTTTTTAAGTAAACCGAGTTTGAATATGTTATGCCACTCGATCTCCAATATGATTCAATAACTGCTTTCTGATGATAACAAGGACATATTAAACGACTTTTACAAAAGTATCTTAACTGATCTGGTTTACTACCATTCTCTTGTTTTAGTCAACCTCCAAACAACTTTGTCGTGCTTCGGTTGGAGTCTTGATAACTTATACTATTTTTTTCCAGCAAGGCATTGGTGATGACCATAATGTTACTGATATCCATGGGCGATAGTGACCACTTACCATTAAGTGGCTTGTTTGCTTGTTTGTTTGCTTATTTAAACAAACAATGGGACTTGGCCATGACTTAAATGTAGTCAGCAGCTATAAGTCGAGAGAGCTTTGTTAATTTTCAAATTACGAATGGGTTTCGTTTCTCATTTCAAGGCATTTCTTTGAAGCAGTTTTTATATAGAAAGCGAGCCTTGTTAGCCTCTTATCGCGTACAGTACGTGTAGCGTATTTACGGGAATAAGTATATGCTTTAAATTAAACCACTGGCGGGTAAGCCATAAACGTAGTCAACCGTCCATTTTCCAGATATCGCAACTACAGCCAACGGACACGCAGGCTCTACGAGTTTCTCAACGATGATCGTCGTAAGTTTAATAACACCTCATTCAATAATAGTCTGTAATAGTGCAATCACAAGGACTATATTTCGGTGTAGTATATTGTAAGGTACGATGTTGGGTGTTTAAAAAAAAGTCTATTAGCATAACGACCCTTGTGCTTCTTAACGCAACATGCTTGGTCACGCTGCCCTCCGACGTTGGTCGCAATTTCCACGGCGTTTCATGAAAAGTGGCGCGTACAGAAATGTATAATATGGACTTTATTGATTTATGCATAGCAATTTCTAAACTATTTTCGTAATTGACAAAATACATATCTCACCTTTAGTATGTAATATAAAGTTCAATCAGACAAGAAAAAGTTTTTGCGAAACGTCGAATCAACATTGGTGTATTTATAATTTATGCAAAAAAGGAGACCGAATCTCCCGTTTCCAATTCGGGAAACGAACTCCAGTTTTTAGTTAAGCAATTGTTTAAGTTAAGTTCATTTTATTTTTCACTAATCTCGATACGTCGACTAATCGATTCCTTAATATTACTGTGGGTAATTCGAGGTCAACTATAGAATGCTACCTACGGGTAAGATGCATTAAGTCCGTCGTTACTTAAACTGAAGTGTTGTTTGTTTTTATCAAAGAAGTATTGATCATTTATAGATTTTTCAGAATTAGAAAGTGTCATGTCTGTCCATTCGTTTTCTTCAGCAACCCCTACAAATGAGTACAATAATTCGTGTCGCTCCGGTAAAAGTTGCTTTTCACGTAAATCCAATTTGTGCGGTCCGTTCTAAAGGGCGATTCGTGGCTGGGTGTAATTATTCATGTGTTATGACATCTTATTTGCATATAATCGGTGAGGCAGTCCCCGATGCGTGAGGCAACAGCCGAGCAAGCGGCAACGGTGAGCAAGTATAGGCCATTCACACGAACACGGCCTATCTTGATCGAAGCCGACCTATGAAAAGCGAGCTCTAATTAAAAAGTAAACTACCTAAGATGCTTCGTGAATATGCACGAACGAGGCCGGAAGAGATTTACGAAACGTTGCCGTATACGAACGTAGGTAATTAGTGATTGTGCTAATGGAAACATATTTACTTAATTATGAACATTTTACCTCAATGTACAAAATAATAATTTTTGTACTCGTACTTACATAGAAAGCTGGAAATAAATTTTTTTAGGCATTAAGTCAGTAGTCTGAGCTAATGAATTGGTTTAGCTAAATAAGATTAATAATAGAAATCAATAATACTTAAGTAATTTATTATTAGGATAATAAAATAGTTTAAAAAAAGCTACTATTGTACTGGTTTAAAAAACTACTATTTGTTTAGTTGATCTTGTTTCACTAAAATTCACATAAATGAGGCGTCTTTCGCATTGTCTCCACTGAAAAGTAATATGTTTTTTTTATTTGACTATTATAAGTTAATGCTTAACAATTCCACCTTATGGTACGTGGTGAGGTGCTCTTAAGAAGTAAAGCGCCTCAACATAGTAAAAGCCTATTCATTTTTGACATGAAGAGACCTTTATAATAATTGCAAAACTTAAAGCAGATTATAAATATATTTCATTCTAAATCGTTATGTCACAGTCCATTGGTGCAATATATCTTTTACCCATATAGAGTTCTTAGTATCTACATAGAAAGTTCTTTATTTGGTATATATACTCATTAGAGGGACGTATTTGATTTGGAAAGCTAGAATGGAAAGCACCACTGTCGTGTGACCGTTGGTGGTATTAGCATGGCCTGAACGCTTGCATATCTATGCATATCGCCGCACCATTGTGCGCACTGCGGCCGACGAGCGAGCAACATCGCCCTCATTTGCGAAACTGAATAGCGACAGCAGAAACACCTCTAAATATTTGTGTTTGATTAATTGGTTTATATACGACCACTAGGTTTGGGTGTACACAAGCATTTTGTATTTAGAACAATTACTGTTTTGTCATGGCACTGTATAAGTGAAGAAATTTAGTAGCATTTTTAGTAGTCGATAATTTTCGTAAGTTGTCCAAAATTTATTAATTTACACGTGTGTTTATAAAATGATTCATGATCTACTATTATTTAGGGAAAATATTCAGGATATTGTTTAATTTATGTTATATTATATAACGTTTAGGAACCTGCTCTATGGTCGAATTTAGTCCGACATATACACACATACATATGTATGTCCGAATACATTGGTCAACGCGTTGATTCAAACTCAAACTCAATTTATTTATTTTATGTAAATATTTATATATACACTTATGAACGTCAAATATTTTGCATCTATCACTGTTTCGGAAAGGCGCCCTACAAAGAGGAGAAGGAACAGTGAACTTTATTTCTATGCATTCTTGTCATAAAATCATTATAAAGGTAGATCTAGCATAGACTTTGGTATTTTATTATACCTACAAAAAAACCGCTAAACTTTACGAAGGCGGTTTTGAGGAAGTAACAAGATGATGCATATTTCTGGTTTGCCAATTGTTTACATTACATTTTTTCTGTGTTGTGTGATGATGTTGTGATTTCCGGGATGCTTTGCATTCACACTATGGACGTAAACAGTGAAAATGCTGTCTTCTTCAATAAATGTTATGCGTACTATATGTTCGTACTGTTATACCAACGTACCTACTATAAATTCAATTAGCTTGCTGCACACTTTTTTCACGAAGATAAGCTGTGCCAAATTTCGCTCTCGTACGTGCATGCATTATTTTAAAAAGGAATATAAGGTATTTATATTTATAGTGTCATATAAATAATATTTCTTACATCCGACTTTATATAGATATATCATAATTTTGAAGGACTTTTTTTTTGTAGTTTGTACAAGAAAACATGACAGTGACGACATGGCTTAAAATAACCTAAAATGTTAATTTCCATTAAAAAGATAAATATTTATTTTGCAACCAGTACAGCAGGCTGCACGATGTGTACAGACTCAGTTTAGACACACGTCCAAGACAAACGCACGTCAGTGGAAACCGTATGAGAAATGACGATTAAGAACAGTTGTAAGTAGCCTTTGTTTGATCGGTCCGATAACTTCGGCTATTGTGTCGGCCGAATATAATGTTATTCAACGCGAAGTGAACTATCAGAGCTGCACTGTTCACATCATTTTTATACACTACATTTCTCCGCTAAAACAGCCATGTGTCTAATACAGTCGTGGGAAAGGTCTTGCAAAGTTTGATAGTATGACAAGGCTATGCGGGAACGTACAAAGATTTAAGTTTAACAGCCGTTCTTACTTCGAATGACGTCTTGACTAAGTAGTAATTACAAAATTTTATTTCAATAGTATCAGTTCGTATATCCAATAATATAAGAGAGGCTTATTAGTAATTTGAGAAACGCATTGATGTTTTCAATTCGTATGAAGTGGTTCGATTTGCATTTAAACATTTAACAATTATTTTTTAGCACGATTAGTAATTATGAGTATAAGTAAGAGGTAGCTTAGTCATTTTCATTTAACTTCAATTACTAAGCTATTAGGTATTTACTATTGTAGAGCAAGACTTAACAAAGATTTTTAATAGTAAGTAGTCACCATTATCAACCATTTACATCTTTATTACAGTAGGAAGTTAGAATATTGAGCTACTGCTCATTGTGACTAATTCTTAATAATGCATGTTTCTTGGCAGTAAACAACACACGCGAAATTTCGTGTATGCACTTGAAACTGATATAATTTTAGTGAATTACCAAGTAAATGATTATGCAGTAGTAACCTATTAATTGAATTAAACACAAAAACAGCGACAACTAAATAATTTAAATGAAATGTT
The DNA here is from genome assembly GCA_018248895.1 of Carystus phorcus. Classification (NCBI taxonomy): domain Eukaryota; kingdom Metazoa; phylum Arthropoda; class Insecta; order Lepidoptera; family Hesperiidae; genus Carystus; species Carystus phorcus. The sequence continues at coordinate 22,575 of DWJN01000122.1, forward strand.
CTGCTGCTTCTGTGCTGTACCTACTTAGGGTAGGTTTCTTAAACTTTAAATATATAATGAATGATTTTATTATAATATAAACATACGAATCATTTCCTTTATATAGCTATTCTTCGTTCTCAGTAACCTTGGCCGCGGAGGTTACAACATTGGCATTCTGTATAAGTCAATCTGAAGAAAGGTTATTATGACGTATGTCAGATGCGATTATAACATAAATAATCGCCTTGTCAATGGACACAAGAAACAACCGACTTCAATTAAATACGTCGTATTAAGTATTCCGATTTCGAAGTCACACACATCCAGTTAATTTGCGTTATTAGGGATACCTCAAAACTGCTCGTTAGATGGCGCTCAAATTTAAATGGACATGACAAACATCAGCTTTCGAATAAAAAAAGGATCATCTGAATCGTTATATCCAGTTAATAACTAACACACAAAAAAACACGAATTGAGAACCTCCTGCTTTTCTCAAGTCGGTTAAAAATAATTAAGGTTTGCCTGCAATACAATACTGTAACATTAAATTTAGTTATTTTCTAATTATATTTATGTTATACTCTTCAACTATAAATATGAAAATGGTGTTGTAAATAGATTTTTAAATCACCTGTTGAAAAATAATATGTGGGAACAGTAGAGAAGAATTGAATATTAACTATTTCATTCATTATGTAAGTACAGGATCCATTAATGTTTCTATTATATATTTTGCAAGGACTGAAAATTAAATACTACATATCAAAGCAGTTGGGGCTGACTGACTCATCCTGCCGTCATCAAATAAGTCTAAGAACTATTTGATTTTCTAAATTAGCTTTAATATATACGAATATTTAATGTAGTTGATACGAGATGATTCCGAAGTACTTACTTAGATATAATTATACTAAACTACTTAGCTTAGTATAAATATAAAATCAGGGAAAAGTATAATAAGAATATGTAAATAGTATCGATGTCTCACTGGATGAATTTCGTGGACAAGAATTTGGAAACACTCCACTGCAAACTGAATTATTAAAAGGTTATAGTTTCCATCAATACTTAAATAAAGTTTTCTTATCCTGGTGTTCCGTTCATTTAAACAAGATATATATAAAATGATACACTTAACTGTTGTTTTGTATTAAATATGCCATTATTAGGTATTGACTTCTTCTTGAGAGACCTGAATTGATGTTCACAAAAGGACCTAATATTAAGTGGTATTCTTTATTAAACATCTTATGGTGTAGGTGCATATTTATGGCAGGTGGCAATGTGTGTAATATTCCAAGAATCATGTATAAAACGATTAAATCAGTAAATAACTACAAAGTTAACGAAATTTGGTTCATTTACAAAGGTCCAAATTTGAGTATACTTCAATTACATACAAGTCGTACGGTACTGCGTTTGCTATCTGACAGGGCGAGAATTTTGTAATGGAATTATTTAATTTCGACTTAATTACCTGAAAGTTTCACACATGAACGTTACACATCATATTTCGACTTAAACAGCCTTATATGTAAGCTATTGTTGGATTTCGGTTCTCACAGTCATTTAATTGCCTACTAACTACCGTTTCATAATTACCGGCTCGTAAATGAATTGAAAGGATAATGGGGGTGTATCTAACGTCTATTTGAATAATAGAAGGTACCTAATAAAATGACGCCTAATTTGAGAATCTAAAGACGAAACATCGTTAAGTCAGACCAGTGTTAGTAGGTACTTACTAGTAAACGTTCATTCCACCGTGACATTCCCAGCTTTATGTAACTAAGTTAGCAATTAGAACCGTATAATTGATGTCGGTTATTAAATTTCGTGAATTCGTAATAAGCGGGGGCGATTAACAGTGCCGCCCTCGTAGCTAGAGAGCATGGTTCCAAAGAATAAACCTTATGCAGTTACATTCGAGTTTATATTTGTTTCAACCTAAGTTGTTTTGCTGAGTAGTTAATTATTTAGCATTGTAAGGTTGCACAAAATTGCCTGAAATGAATTTGGACCGTAATTATATGAGTCACATCAGAAGATATTTATATGAGTACCTACTAGCAATTCAAATGAATTTTTATAAGGCTAAGTACCTAAATAAAGTAACCTGAAAGTATAAGTCACTACAGCTTATTTAAAGAAATAAGGTAACTTATTCGGTTATCGTCACGACAACAGCGTCGTCGCAAATTTAAACTACCAAACGTCGACAATGTTTTAATTCTTTATATACGAGTATTTACACAAATTTGAGTCCATTTTATGACATTTTATTGAGACGCTGTCGTATGTATGAACAGACACTAAGTATCTAGATAAAGGTATTTTTATATTTTTCATACGTGTGTTTATTCAGCTTGGGTCATATATTGAAGTAAATTAAAATAAAATACGTAGTTGTTTATCGATATTAATTTTATATCTACGTATTTAATAAAAATATGAAACTCTCGTTCCGTGACAAAGGTTTTTGGGGTTGTAAATTCGTATGTAGGGTCACGAGCGTCAGTTGCGCAGGTTTTTTCTGTTAATGTATGTAAATGGGAAACAATTAGGCGAGTTAAAACACGGGGTAGCGGTAGGCAAGTGCGCGTCGCGCCCCCTACCGCCATATGCTGTGGGCGGGCGGCCTCTCGTCCTTTATTCGGAATGTTGGTTTTACACCAACCTTGCCACAAATAGGGTCTTAGGGTTATATATTGTGTAATTATAAAATAACATGAATTTTGTATACTTTAATACACGTAAGTATATCCTAAGCAGCTACCAACGTACGTTGTTTGTGTTAAGTATAGACAGAGAAGGCCTTGTCTATATAGGTAAAATAGAATAATAGAATACCTACATAGAGTCGCGTTTGTTCTTTGCATGTACATAGATGTGAACCTATGAATTATACATTTGTGTGGAATCAAGTTTAGTGGACAATCTCAAATGTTCATCTGCCACTTGAAATCCTTCGAAATAGCTTTACAATTGTTAACGTTATACATTCATAGCTTCACACTATTGTCATAGATACCATGGACAAAGACAAGGACACACAGTACACACACACCCAGTCTATGAACAGATAAAACTCGTTCAAATTTCTGCTCTGTTGGAAATCGAACCCAGGCCCCTTTGAATGGTGGTCCGGCAATGGCCATTCTGTCACGGTGGTCGTCAAACGATATCTAACGATAAAACTTAACATTGCAACGTTCACCTTTTTAAAAGGGGCCAGTTCGCAGAACCTGGCAGGTAACATGTTAGCGACAGAGTAGATAATATAACTTAGTAGTAATAATTACTATGCAATCGATTTGAACCTACTGCTGCAACGTCTGCAATAGTCATGACTATAACTGCCGATATTACTGCAATCGCTAGGGTAAACTTACGTCGGAATACATATCATACAAATGAATACTGCAAAGTCTTCGTAGGTCATCTAATTATTTAATTTTATGATATCGCATTTTGAATACATACACAAGTAGTTACTTAACTTATTCAGTGCACTTGGGCTTGGCTTAGATAAACGATAAGATGTGTTCTCGAATGATTTTCCTTCCTTTCTTTTATTAAAGCTTTTCTTTATCTTGTTATTTCTACGAGAATTCTTCCAACCCTGTCAAAATTTTAAGAAAAAGATGTGTAATAGTTATCGAAATAATATTTCAAACGTTCTTTTCTACTCTTAGCTATACATTCGTTAGTGGCTATCCGAGAGAATACATTTCTACGTGTTAACAATATAAAACAATTCAGTACAATTACAATGAATAAAAACCTAAATTTAAAGTAAAATGGAAAACAATTTTTAAAAACAAGCTTTTATTTTAATTCGCTACCTTCACCATCTTGGGTATTCCGCCATTTTGGATATAGAGTAACGTCACATAAATAACCATGCATTGTCATATAAACTAAATATGTATACAGAATGTCAGTTCAATCCGTTGAAGATTCAAAATTGAGTTGTAACATTTCAACCGAACAAACATATGTATGTAGTGTACATAGGTACATACATAGCAACTTAAATAAAAGCTTTTGAAAACATCAATAATACATCAGTCGAAATAAATACAATCGGTAGACGGACGAGCTAGTCAAAGCGGTCCTGAAATCCACTTACAGTATACCTAACAATTATATTTGACTGTAAGTTTCAATTTTTTACTACCTCTGTTTAATTTTGATGATATTTCCACATGGGTTCTACATATATTTGCTTGACTAGCGACCAGCAAATCACTAGTCGTGAAATGTTTTATTTAACATGTTTCGGTTTTAATATCGAAAATCATTTGACTTAAAAAAGAATTGCAACAGCTATACCCATATACCTAGAACAAGTATATATAGTGGTAATTGTATATAACCTAAGATATCAATCCATGTAGTATTTTATAACAGTAGATTTCTAGAATAAAAACGTGGCATCTTTCAATATTACTTGTTTAACCAAATGTAATAAAGTTTTAAAATGAAATGTTTTCCACTGCACCTTCCAGGTATATTTTTGACGAACAACTAATAAATTATTATTCCAAATATCTCAATGCCAAATAAGAATAAATATATGTATTTCAGATATTATTATAAAACTAATATTTATAAGTAAAGATGTTGAGCTATTTACTTCGCTGTATATTTTGCATTTTTTAATTATTTATGCTATTGGATTTCGTAGCTTTGCATAATTAGATCCGCATGAGTTATCGAAAAATACGAAAAAATATTTTTCAACTGTTCAAATAGTTATGTTAAAACAAATAGTGTCAGTACGTATGGACCCCACTGGTGTTGCCAGCCTAAGACTGGTTTGTTCCTGATTGAATATACAACATCTGTGGTATACCTATCTCGTCAACTACTTAATATGTGCCAAGGTGGTATAATAGATGTAGGTACTACATAAATAAAATTTTCCGTTAATTACCATTTAATATTGTGGATAATATTTTTAATTAAAGGCAGGAATTTTATAAAATTTTAATTTATTTGTGTTATGAATGATGGATGTCGAAAAATGAAATCTACATATGAAATGTTTTATTTTTAACATTATTTAGTGCGGTTAACAGATGTAACTAGACTTAGAAGTTTGTGCTGAAGCGATAACGTTCCACTTGCTTGCATTTCTTCTCAACACCTTTCTGTCACTAACTAAAGGCTGTGTCGTTCGTCACGTTTATTTATTTTGTCATAGATCACAGCAAATCCAAAAAATCTTTGAAATTTTCGTAAAAAAATTAACATACCTAATTTCGGAAATTTAATCAAAGCATAAACCAGGGACATTATTTTTAAGCCATTGAGTTTATTTTGTTTATAAAGCGAATGCGAGATATGTTTTTCACATTATGTATAAAACTTAGTTCAAAATTATAGCAAGTAGGAACTTTTATACAAAGATACTACTTTCTCTAGACGTTTGGTCGCATTGGGTTAGTCTAGCTACTCGTAGTTTAGTTAGTTCTAGTTTAAACCCTGATCCCATGTCTTCAGACCAAGGTGTTGTAAGAGGCGACAGTAGCCGGCACGCTTGATGGTAGGACTCTTATTTACATATTTGTTATTAGGTACACTATAGTATTAGTTAATGTTTACTATTGTAGGTACTGCCTGATGTTGAGCAAAAAATACTTAGAAAATGCCTATTCACTTTCCTACATAAGGATAATATTATCAATGTTTTTATTAAGTCATAGGTATTATGATGTTTTCGTGAAGCTCGTCTGGCTTGATCACTCTTGCTTGAGTCAGTTCCTAGACGATTCGTCGTATTTCGTCTAGGAGTTTGAGGACCAGTACTTTTCTTTTTTTGTCTTCTCTCTTCTTTCTTGACCGGTTATCATGATGTCTTTGTGATTGGTTCTCTACGAATAACGGTGATGAGTTACTAGATATTATGTGGATTGTCTGTCCGTTTGTCGGCTTATATAAAAAAAATAACAGATAACTTCATGAAGTTAATTAAAACATAGTTGCAATTCCGATAAATAAAAAAAAGGTGGATTTTTATAGAACGCATTTCTCTCTTTCTTATTCTGGGCAACATCTCTATGGCCGAGACGAACTTAATATTGTAATAAACGCAAACTTTCGTCCTCATCTTATCCATTCTCCTTGGACGGAAGTCCAAGCCGAATCCATCTTATTGGCAATGTCATCCAGCCATCCAGGCAAATCAAATCATTACAGCCAGACCATTCTGCATACTCTTATGAATAAATAAAGACGACGCTATGACAGACGCTATGAGGTTATAAATGTAAGTAACTATGTACATTTTGGTTTTAATATTGTCATTGAATTTAAAGCTTTAAATAGAAAATGCTGTTAATTATTTCCCTCGTAATATTTTATTTCTACATTGAAATCTTAAAATTTGTAGAATAAGATTTATTTTAAGCATTAAAATTGTATAATAAATACTATTTTAATTAATCATAGTAGGTGCTATGTAGGTATATGACTACAATACAAGAGAATTTCATCAATTTTATCGCCAATTATATTGTCTACATCTGCCGGAACATCTTTCTAAAAATATTATACCTACCTAATCTCTACATCTGAAATGGTCGTCGGTTGATTTTAAAATTTAAAATAATGTTTTATTTTTAATTTGTTTTCGGTGTAGGCACTTGTTTTCTAATGGCCAGCCTAGTATAGGAAGTTTGAATTTTACATGTTATCTTGTATTAGGTATTTCAAACATATTATGTACGTAACAGATGTTAAAAAATCTTATCTTATTAACATTATTAAACATAGTAGATACAGTAATATTTAAAATGTACATAGAAACTTTTCAAAACAACTTTCCTAAAATATCTGTTTAAAAGACAACGGAAAAGTAGGTAGGTACCTACTGATAAAGATTGACATTAATCGTACTTGCAGTCTTTTTACGGTAGGTAATCTACCCATATTATCTAGATAAGTTAGTAGATACATTATAACATTTTGGCTTCTCAGATGATATGGTTTGAGAATTGGGGATAGATAAAATATTGAAATAGATTATTTCTGAGACCTGTAGCCGTAACAAAGCTTACCTATGCTAATCGTATGATACAGATTTTGTTGCGATTTTTTACATTTAGATTTATTTCCGCAGAATGTTTCACTCAAAAATAAGTCGCTAGTATTTTAATAATATTACAAAACATCATATATTATATAATTCTAAATACACTTTACAATAATAAAAACCGCACATATTATGGCAATAAACATAATTTTTGCACTACATCGAAATTAACCATAAGAAAAAAAAATTATATACATAATAAATATTCAGTAACACTTACTCAGTTAATGTTAAAAATAAGGTAAAAGTTAAATAAAAAACTATAACTATTAAGAGGTTCGTGCGAATATCTTTTTAGTTCAGATAAAGTCGCATTCGATCGGGAGGAGGGGCTTGGAGCGCCGCCCCGTTCAAGCGCGCCCAGTAGGCGGCGACTCTGATAGGCTGATAACGTTACTATTGTTACACGACTACGTTGGCCGAGACCCGAGACTAGCCGGTCTATAGCTACTATTTCACTTTGTCGGCTGGTTCCGAGCTGTTGTTTCACACCGACAAAATTTATTAGGGCCCAATTAGATTCCCTTTTTTTTAAGTAGTGTGTTGCGTCGGCTCTCGGTGGTTTGTTTGTATAAACAGGTAGCAGCAGTACTAATTAGTTACTCATTTGTTTATGTTAATAATAAGAAATAACTATTTTGTTAATATTTTTTAATAACCCTGGATATAGTCATTGTGTCTCAATATTTCAGAAAGCATACAATTATTTATTTTTATCACAATTACATTGTAGAGATCTTTTGATACAATCAATTTCTAAATTTAATAATAATTTATTTTTTTCTTAAATACTTATGGGTAATACTAAGCATTTTTAAGGAGCGTAGGAGTTCGGTGACAGACATATGAATAGTAGAATTATATACATATATAGATATGCGACAAATAAGTAAAAACTATACAAAACCAAACACGGCCAATGTAAAATGAACTTTTGACTAAACGAATCACAGTCGGATTTCAATCGATGACAAGTTTCCCTAGTAATTTTAATTTCATACATGCACGCTACAAAATAACTAAGCAATTGTCGTCTATTACTGTCAATCAGAAACATTTATTGAATACGAGATTGTAATTACAGCGCCATGTCACCCTGTCTAGGGCATTCGTGTAATTAAATTGTAGCTAACAAATTAGTTTGTTGGTGGATATTACCTAGACTTTTTTACAAATATTCACTAGGTATCTAGTATTTAACGATGCCTTCATGACTTTTCTCTTAGCGATGAATATCAACAAATAATTTTACCGTGTAAATATCAGGTTTTTTTTAATGAATAAGGATTAAGTAAAAGTTTTCTACAATAAGATACAATGAAATTTACTGAAGCGTTATATGTTACGCAAGGTCGTAACTAAGAGAAGCGGTTTTGGGAGTTCAAATATTCCAAAATGTTAAACAACCGATTCTGATTCTTAGAGGGTTAAAAAGGAGAAATTCCCAAATACTAAAATAATTGAAAATGGTGTAACTTTAACTAGTAGGTAATTTTTACAACAACATACAACCGTATATTTTTGAGTCCAGGGTTCAACTTGTAAACGACAATCCAGGCTAAAAATGTGTACAATTATTTTTTAATTTTCATATAATTTATTTATGAACCGATACTATAAGAGGTTTTTTGAAACGATGTAGACTTTCTGTTTAAGAGCAGTCATCAGCTAATTTAGTCATAAATTCACCTGAATGAACTATTCATTTCATATAGGTATAGGTATTTTAGGTTCATTGAAAATTACATTCAAGGATTAATATAAGAACGGAAATAAATCATATAAATGATTATTACTACTACGAGTACAGGTATA